>JAWNPV010000114.1:0-37059 GCA_035078785.1 Collessia kirishimana
ACATTCCTCCCCTCCTACCCCCTCCCCTCCCCCCCCCCCCACTCTCCCCCCCCCCCCCCATAAACTAAAACCAGAATATTGATGATGGTGGGTGGATCGAAATAGTTTTTGATTAGACAGACACAGATAGATAAACTGGCAGTTGGTGACTCTGACCATCGTCCAAAAGAGGTTGTTGTAGCCAGGCAAAAACCATTTTCCTTCACTCAAGCACATTTATTCTCATAATTATTAATTGGGGAATTTTAAATACAACGTTACATGGATGTTTGAATGAATGAATGAATAGCTGGATTGGTTGGTTGGCTGAACAATCACAACGAGAAGGACGTGCTCGTGGGATTGTTGATGGGATTGAAACGCATATTGGGCACCGAGCGCCAGACCAGTAGCAGCCCACGCTTGTGATCTCCCCGAGCATAGAGATCCAACAGACAGTCTGTCCAGTGGTGATAGAGCGGCATGAACGGCGGACCCCCAGCCGTCAGGGGGGCCCCACAGCAGGCCATACAAGTGCCCACCACTTGCAAGGGATACAGAATGTAGCTCGAAAGGAACTGCAGGATCACGGCATTGTAACGCGCCTGATTGGGGCTCAAGTGAAAGAGGCGACGGCACATGTTGCTCAGACAGGAGGTCAGCAGCAGCACTCCCAGGTCGTACAGCAGACGAGGCATGAAGCCCGCATAGAGTCCGGCCAGACCGTGGCTATTCCAGATGGCCACGAAGCTCGCCCGGACGCTGTTGTACGAGATCTCGCGACCCACAAACTGGGCCATTTGACGTACGGAAATCACGTAAAACGGTTGCGATATGACCACGGCTGCGGTGGCAATTAGGCCGTTCCGGAATAAATCCCAAATGATGGAATCCAGGCCGGGCTGCTCCCCAGTAGTTGGCTGGGCTGGGCCAAGACGCAGCATCTTGATCAGAGCCTCAGAGAAGATGGTAGAGGCCACGGTGCCCATAATGCGAGAACTCAGGCCCCGGTAGAGGCCCCCAAAGCCCTCCGTCTGCTTGATGAATCCCACATAGCGATTCACACTGGGCAGGTACATGGCGCATCGGCCAAAAATATCCTTGCCCATGGCTGCCTTCAGCGGCTCATAGCCCAGTTGGATGAGGGCCTTGGCATACTCATACGGATGCATCAGGGCGCTGAAGGCCATGCGGAGGCAGAAGCGAACAATTTCATTGGGATGTCCGGTGTCTTCACACTCATCGTCAACGATGGCCGAGCTGCCCATGTGCTGTTGATTCAGCAATTCCTGCGCCTGGTCATAGGAAGCGGCGCGCTGTTCTTCGTACAGTTGCTCGTCCAAACGGCCCACATCTGCCTCTGGCCGGTGCTGGATACGACCCAGAAGCTGGTTGACCATGGGAGCTGTCCGCAAGGCAGTAAAATTCTGATCGGCATCACCGCCACCAATGGCCAAGGAATCACCGCCAGCTCCGTTCTGATTGTGGATATAATAATTTCCATTTACGATCAGGCTTTGATCGGGATTACGACGGTAAACGTAAGTCATGTCGGTCTGCTTGTCGTAATCGATTGATAAATTGTTCAAGTTGAAAACTATAATTTAGAGTGCGAGCTTAAGTAAATGGGAAAACAAGAAAAAAACAGTTAAAAATTATTGAAAATCGATTTAAATTTTACAAAAGCCGCGTTCTATACGGTTTAAAAGTAAAAACTGAAATGATTTAAATCAACTGAATGGTTAAATGGATACGATTGATTAATACGATCAGGCCTACTGCGAGCTAAAAGAGCAAGAAGAAGCAGAAGCTGAAGGCAAAGGATGCTGGATTGACTATCGGTTGCCTTCTTTTTGTCTATTCAAATTGGTTCAGAACCCTTTAGCTGAACCACTTGGCAAACATCGTAGAAACCGTTGCAGTGTGACCAGGTGATGGAAAAAAATCCCTTCAGGATTCAGGTGTAAAGCTGGTTGGTCTCTCTGGATTGTTTTAACAGCCACCCGCCCAGTCACAGCTTGGACTAATTTTAATTATTTAAACTGGCTTGGTGTGTGTGTATGCGTGTGGGTGGGTGGGTCACCACTCCACACATTCATAAGCTTGTAGAAATGTTGAAATGTGTTGGAAATGTTTACTCAGCAAGCAACTGTTGTTGCTGTTGCCTTTGCTGTTTCCACAAAATGTCAGCAGAGATTAAGCGGCTAAAATCTGCCCAGGCAAAGACCAACAACAGACAGAGGGACAAAACACATTGTACAAGATTTTATATACTTCCAACATCCTTTAACACACACACACACACACACACAGGCACGCACACATATGAACTTGCATACAATGAAGCGTAACTTGGCAGTTGCACGTAATGAAAATATCAAAAATCTACAACGAAATGTGCCAACAGGCCAAAAAAGGAGCAGAAAGTCCAGAGAAAGTGGCACTGAGCAGGAGACACATTTGTGGGCGGCCTGCCGGGGTGGGCGTGTCTGGGGGACACAATACCGTTTTGCTTCATTTGAATGCGACACATTTTGCCTTGTAGTGTTGCCCTCATCCACAGAGTATCCTGGCTTTTAACAAGGCTTTAGAGCTACTTTAATGAAAGGCAGAAACAGGCAGAAACAGACGGACAAATTTGGTTAGGAATTGCTTAAGGCGCTTGGCTTTTCTCTCCTTTTTTTGGATCTCTTCTTTCTGGATTTGCCAATTACTTTTCCAGAGTAATCAATTGGTCGAATCTAGCCTGATGGCAGCCTCAACCAGGCAGCTCTCTGTCAACTCTGGTCTGGCTGGGCTTAGACCGAATCAAAAGTCAAAAGTTTAACACACACACACACACACACACACAGGGCTCCTCCTGTGTCAGCCCCTGATGCCCATCATCAAACTCAGAGGCTGCAAAATAAACGTTGCTAAAACCACTAGTTATTACATATGTACGAGTGTCTCTGTGGGTGTGTCTGTGCGTTGGTGTGCGTGTGTCCGCCTGTCTGTGATGATGATGATGATGCTGATGCTGATGATGATGATGATGACAGTCGAAAAATGCCATATCGTCTTAATAACCAAAAAAATGCAATCAGCAACAGCTACAACAATGTGGATCACACAGACCAGAGTGTAGTGCATTGTACTTCCCCTTAACCCCTTGTTGCCCGCCCAATCGAGCAATTGTTGTTAGAGCAAAATGCAATTAGACTAACGATGCAACACAATTTGGTCTTTAAGAGCACAAGCAGGATGAGCAGCAGAGCCAAAGACTTTTGGCTAGATTTGAAAAAGCTCAACGTTGTTGCGGGATTTCTTAGATGCAGATACTGCCAGGATGAAGGGAGCTTTTAATGGCCGCTCACTTCCCCTCTTAACACGGATGTGGTTCTCGTTAAGATCCCAGCAAGGATTATTTGTGATTCTCTGCAATGAGATGCCCCACAGCTGGATTGCTAACCACTCACCAGGAGTAAACAACGGAGCCAGCTTATGGGTCATGTTTACAGCTATTTGAGTGAAATATTTAAACCTTTTGGCGTATGGAAAATACAGGCAGATGCATCAAATGTTTAGTGTAATCAATAAAGTTGTTAAATTTCTATTAAAATTGTATTTTCCCGGCTTAAGCTGGCCAAATCCCATGGAAATGTAATATTGATGCGCCCCAAAAAGTATGCTAGGCCAATTGGCATATTGAACGAAACGAACCATCAATTGATGGACAAATTTATTTGAATTGCCGCGTTGGTGGTGTGTATGTGTGTGTGTGTGTGTGTGTGTGTGTGGATATATATTTATATATATTATAACGCAATATGCTCAACGACTTCCGATTTCCCGATAACGGTGGCTGTAATGACAGCAGCTATGATGGCGGCAGCAGCAGCAGCAGTCGCTGGCGTTGGTTTCAATTTTATAATGTTAAACCAATTAACAGGTTTTTTAACCGCACACACATACACACATGCAGAATGACACCCATTTATATATGGGCAATGAACTGGGAGGTGTTAATCGACTCCATTCATGTTGTAAAGCGTGAGGCAAACATATTCATATACAAATATATTTTATGGGCTCTGTAATTAACACAAAACAAAAACAACAACACCACACACCACCACCACACACCACACACACACTGCGAAGCGTACAGCACAGGTTAATGAGGCATCCATTGATTATGCATATGAGTTTGCGGCCAGAGGGCCACCAGGCCACAGGGCCACAGGGCCAGCGAAAGAGTATCCGCTGGTGTTGGTTGGTTGAGGATGAGAATTATGCGTTTCGCCTTTCACACATCAAATTAAACGTTACATATGCTAATGAAATCAACCAAAATTATGAGCAATTATGAATAGCTTAATGGGATTTGCAGATAAAAATCGTTGATGTTGAGCAGCAGCAGGGGGCAGCAGCTGGGGGCAGCAGCTTCACTGCACAGTTTAAAGAGTCCAGTTGACTGTTATTTAAAGGCAGGCAGAGGGGACAGCTGGACAGGAAACTCTTGGAGGCAACAGCATGAAGAGACCAACAAGACAACGCCAGGCAGGCAGGCAGGCAGGCCAAGTCAAAGGCACAAAAAACTCAGCCAGGTGTAAATTACAAAACTTGTAAGATTTTTGTTGGCATTTCCTGGCAGTCAACAGTCCCATACAGTCACCAGTCACCCTCGCCTTGGTCATAGCTGGCTGGGTTTTCTCTTTTCTCCTTCCTGCTCTGCTCTGCTGTGCTGTGCTGCCTGCTGCCTGCTGGTCCTTCCGTCCACGTAATGCCAACAATTACGCAGCTGAATATTTTATGAGCCAAGCAGATTAATATGAATATTTTATTATCCATTTTCCATTTTGGATTTCGGTTATTTTCACTTGCCTTGTTCTTGTTCTTGTCTTGGCAGACGGCATTCGGGTTGGAGTTGGAGTTGGCGTTGGTGTTGAGGTAACGTCCAACTCGGAGTGTCGAAATTTTACAGAATATGCTTTATGGTTGTTTGTTTGTTTTCCTTTCGGTATCCCGGGTCGCTTGACTTTGCCGTCAGCTTCAGCCATTGAAGGGAAATTCATCCGCCGATCTTAAACAGGCAAAAAACCTGATTTAGGGAAATTTCTTCCTGGCAAAAAAATGTAGGAATTAAGAGCTTTGTAGGTTGCTTGTGTCCGTTGAATATCCTTAATACTCTACTAAGCTGCGGCTGTTTTTTGGCCACCTTTACACTGGGTGTTAAGAGAGGAAAAAAGAAAGCAAAGCAAAGAAAATGTGGTGAGAAGGGAATTTATGACCAAAATGGAACCTTTGGCAAACGGGGGCCGCAATGTCTAAATGGTTTTTATGCCAGTGGCAATGCCAGGGCTTCTCTCTCCTCTCCCTCTCTCTCTGGCTCAACAAATTGCCAAAGAACAAGAACCAGAAGGGCAGCAGCAGCACCAGCAACCAAGTCAAAGTCAAATGCCAAAATGCCAAATTGCTAAAAATGCCTACAAAACACAAAGCCCGGGCACTTGGTAAAGTGTAAAAATTTCTTCTGTTTTTTTTTTGGTTTGTTTTGTTTCTTCATTTGTTTTCGCTTTAAAATTTCATGTCTGGCAATTACAAAACACCTAAATGTATGCTATAGGAAACGCGAGGTGGATGAGAGCGATGGAGAGCGAGTGAGAGATATATAATCATCCGGTTTAAGTGACGTCGAAGGTGGTTATGTGCTGAGCTTTAAGGGCGTGGTGTCCTGGCAGGCTTTTGTGTAGCGGCGCGTCTTTGATTTATGTCCTGCACACTGCACTGGCCCTGCTGGTTCCAGCCAAAAAAAAACCAACTGGAAGCACCCGGCAAAGGCTGAAGAAAAATGCAGTCCTGACTGCTCTGAGCTTGGCTTAACGTGTTGGGCCCCAAGACGTCGCACACAAGACTCTGTCAGTTCACATTGCCAGGCAGCCAAGTTGAATTGAAGCTTCCAGACCCAACAGCAGGCTAAGCAAATCGCTTTAAGATATTTTGAGGGGAAAATCTTCGTGGTTTTTATAATTAAAAAATTATAAATTTGCTGCTTGGAAAATTACAGATAAAAAACCACAAAAAACTCTGCAGAAAGACCAACGAAAATCAAGCGCCACGTTGCCATTAGGGTGACCATTGTGTGGCAATTGTTTAGCTGGTCACCCTTTTACTTCTGTTTATTCACTGAGCAATTGTTGAGCTGCCATAAAACTATTTAAATTATCCTTATAAAGCCTCCAACCAACTGGGCCAACTGGCCACCCAGGAGCTGCAAGTCTTGTCACGTAATCTTGCAGCTGAACGAAATAGACTCCCCGTAGATTTGGAGCTTTGGTGGCATTGTGTTGCGATAAAGGTTGCCAGGAATGTGGCGCCTAAGGCACAAGCAACAGGCAGACAGACAGGTAGAATGGACAGGTGGCTCAGGGCAGCCGTGTCTCGCCGCACTTCAATCAAAATCAAAAAATATTTCTGCCCAGGCAACCAGGCATTAGACCTGTCCGCTGTGAGTAATGGCTCCAGCCCACTTGGATGGCTACCCAAAATCTCTAGCACATATAGACACGTGCTCACTCACACACACACACCCAGCCACCCGCACACACACACACATATCTATTTGTAGTATAAAATCCGTATGCATTTCGCCATGCTGCCTCCTCTCTATTGGCTTTTGTTGTGCCGTTTGGCTGGGTATATGAAGTGCGTCGGCTGTTGCTGCTGCTGTTGCTGCTGCTGCTGCATCCTCACCAGCCTCACATCCTTGCTGGTGGCTCCTATATGGCTTGATTACGCACGTTTATTACTTTGGCATTTGCCACAGAGCTGCCGACTGGAGTTTTCCATTTGCAGCATCCAACCAAGGATCTGGGAGCTGCTCATCAATATGCGAGGTGTGATGGGCAAATGTACAACATGATTACTTGCAAATCACGTGATTCTTATTGGGATTATGCTCCATTCACACACAGGCACACACAGACAGACAGTTGGCCTAGCTGGTTAGACAGTTGGAAAAAGGAAAACATAAAATTCTTGGAAAATAATGAAAAATCCCCAAAGAGACCAGAAGAGAGAAAACTAGTGAAGGACTCCTCTGGCCTGGCAGTTGCTGGGGCTGCTAGAAGCAGCTAGCAGGTCTGTTTGCCAGGATCGGTAGGGTCCAAAGGATCATGATTAATTGAGTAACCCGATTACAGTTTATTTAGTGTGTTTAATGGTTAACTGCTTGCCGACTGTGTTGCTTGAATTGCTGCTTTCAAAGATCTTTTGTCAGTGTTGGTTAACGGTTCTTCAAATGTAAATGGATCGATTACTCAACACTATAGAGTATATTGCGTATTTTTGTTATTAAACCGACGGTTGGAGTCTCGGTTTCACAGAGGGCATCGATCTCTGAGATTTTGGCAAAGTAACAGTCCCTTTGGTATTCCGCAACAGCCACCCTGTTCGATTCATCCAGTGCCTCCAGAGAGCCACCCAGTGGTTTTTGATTGACTGACAATAGATTAGTTGGCTCCCCTTTGTCTGGCTTTTGTTTGGCGGCCGTTTTACGAGCAGCGAGAGGCAATTTTGTTGAAGTCGCCTTTCTGCTCTCCATGGAGAGGTGACGCGTCTTTGTCTCGGGCACCGGTTTTTCATAATCCGTCACCCATACTGAGGTGATTGCCAGTGTCTGCAGTCCACCAGTCAAATTGTTTTTACTGCTGCCAGGTGTCCCATAGCCCAGCGAGACGCCACCTCGCATGGCCACCGGATCGTATAACTCCCCTCCGTAGTGGGTTTCCACATAGTTCTTGAACCACTGAAGGAACTCGTAGTTCGCCGAGAAAATTCCCTTCACCAATTTCTCCACCGGTATGACCTTCATCACGCCCAGCTTTTTAAAGGCGAACTGTAGTACCTTGAAGTTCTGCTCGAAATCGTAGGGAACATTTGTGTAGTATCTGATGCGCTTGCCGCTCACCGATTGCGGATATATAATCTCCATAAATTGGCAATAGGCAGCCCCTACAAGTGGGGGGGAAGAGCTTATCCTTGTACAGGAATCAGTCTATCAGATGGGGACTCACCTGTGCGCAGCTCCTCTAACTTGGTATGTTCGGCCTGCAGGGAATCGTTCACCCAGCCGAGCAATTTGCTTCTCGATAGCCTTTCCCTTATCCCCGTCGACCAGGCATAACTCCTGCTCATCCTGAAGGTTTTCTGAACGCCAAATGTGTTTGCTTGTCAGCTGAAATGCTGTGAAAATCTGTAGACTGAAGGTGACAGGTAGTTTCTCAGCTACTTAGATGAGTAAAAAAATTTTATTTGATTTTTAAAAAGTCAGATTGTGAGAGTAAAACACCCCACTAGACTTTTTCCCTGTCCACCCTTTTGTTAAATGTGAAAAAATCCAACTGACAGGGAAGGTATGAGGTACAGTCATCCTGGTTATGCGATCATCTGACAGGGGATTCCCCAGACAGTCAGCCTGTATCACTGATCGGTGGATGCCAACGGTGCGATCAGTTCATTGACTTTCACTGGTGGAAACAATGTCAACGGAGCCTTTAAAGGTGTAAAAGCCAACGATAAATATTTATTTAAATTATTATTTATTTATTTTATTTTTCGGTCTGTGTAATTAAAAATTGCCTGTGGACAGCGGACTGGGCAGTGCGTCGCGTCGATTGTTCATGAATATTAATTTGGTTTTAAGGTCTGACCAGGACCTGACCTGGCCAGGTCTGAGAGCAAAAAACAATGGAAACTAAACGTGAATTACAACTAAATATTTATAACTCATTTTGGGGCAAAGCACACACAACCCCCCACCCATTCACACACTCTTTGCAGTGTAAAATAATTCTCCTAGGTGGGGCGGTTCCCCCCGGTCGACTGACAGGCGACGTTCAGCGCATTGCGTCGCGTGAAAATACACAGAATTAACTTGTATTTAAAATTTAATTAAAACTTTTTGCTAATATTTATAATATTTGTTCTTTCGCTAGAGGAAATTCGAGTTTTTTTTCCCAGCTTTTTCTGTTGTTGTGTTTGTTTTTGGTTTGTTTGTTGTCTTTGTTTTTGGGCTGCAAAAGTTTTCAGTGGGCGTTGCCCCCCCTCAAATGAAATCATATTTTGCCAAATTTATCGTGCATTTGAGTTTAATTGAAAATGCTCAACAAATTTCTATTTAAATCTATAAATTTGGGTCAGGGGGGGGAAAAATTAGAGGGTCGATTGTTCGGCTGACTGAGCCCAACTGGTTGTTGCGGTTTTTGGCATTTAGCATAATTAGTCCGCTTTCGACCGCATTTCGTAAAATGCGGTTTAAGTCCACTTTTCTCTGGAAAAAAATTCCGTTTTTTTTCGCCCAACAATTAGTAAACAAAATAGTTTCAATCGCATTCATTTATCATAAGCAATTTCTTGATGTTTTAAATGACTGAAGGACTGTTGAGAGGTTGGCAGAGCAGTAAAGCAAAGCCACAGAGCTGCAGCTGTCCAAGAAGAGAGGACTTGAGGCAACTCTGGCTGGCTAAGCACTGTAATCCTTTGAGTTGTTAGCTGGGAGGTCAAGGATTTTGCAATTTCCTAAGCTGCTTGAAAATTCCTTTACCGATTAGACTAAATCTAGCGGAATATTGTTGTGTTTTTCTTAATTCTTCTAAACACTAATGAACAGAAATTCCAATGAGCCACCGCTGGGCCAGCAACCACTCAAATGACCACCGACTGAGCGCGCATTTCAATTTATGGTAAATTAATTTGTAATTAATTTCTGTTACAAAACGAAGCGAAACGAAACGAAATGAATTCAAATTTACACAGCCCAGTTTCGAAAAACAAAATTCTGTGTTTTTATTTTTTTTTTCCCCGCATTTTATTTGTTGTTTGGTGGCCCCCTTTGCCGCTGCCGTTGCCGTTTAATGTTTATGTTTTTCTGTTGTTGCTGTTGTTGCTGTTTTTATTTCCATTTTACGCTAGTTTAGTTTTGAATTGCGTAGAATATTTAACATGCAGCCCCCTGTCCCCCATTGCCCCGTGGAAAACCGCATGAGCCGCCCCCATCAAGCCAACAACAAAAAATCTTTGGCCAAAAGGCTCTCTGCGTGCTGCACGCTTTAGCCATATTTTTGGTTATTGAGAGCTGAACTGGTTAGGGTATAGTGGCTTAGGTCATGGGGTTTGTAACAGGATTAGAGAGGGCAGAGAGGGAGAATTTTTTATTGATTAAAGAGAAAAGGCTGGGGGGTTTGGTTAAAGGTTAATTCAATTAGCCGTTGAAGACTTTCAATTAAATAAATATTTTTTCCCTTAGGAAAATCAAGATCTTTAGATCAGTGAAGAGAAATTGAATGAAGTAAGCTGGTTTGGTTATTTATATAAGAAAATGGCAGTCAGAAATACTTAAAATATTTTTTAATACCCTGTAAATTAAATTGAAGCTTCCCTTTGACCTTCATTAGCTTTTTCTTTGTCTATTTGACTTACCATGTGGATATATTTTTATGCTGGCAGTGTATCCACCCTTCGATAGGGGTTTGTAAACATTTTTCCGTCTTCTGTTTGCTTGTTGTTCTACATAGTAGTTGGTATTTTTATTTTTATTTGCTGTGTGTTTTTTTTTTCGGAAATTGAAATTGCATATTTAAACATGATGCCTGTGTCCCTGTGCCTGTGCCTGTCCCTGTGCCTGCGCCGGGATCCTTTCGGGCCCCCTTGTCCTTCTCAAAATGCTGACCATAAAACGGAAATAAATGTTGGTTCTGTTGGCACATTTCTAAGCACTTGAATCGCCCTGCGGCACTAACTGTGGCAGGCAGTTTTAGCCTCTCGTCACTGCTCGTTCGCCTCGCTACCATAATTCTAGTAATAATTTTTAATCTTATTGTGTCCCGTCGTTGCCTGTGGCCCTCTTCTCCCCTTCCCTGCCTGGCAGCGTTCTCACTGGGATTGCTGATTAGTAGTCGGCATTTGAAATTCCATTTGGGCAGCTGGATTTTGGCTAAATCGTCGTTACAACAAATGAAAAAAAGACACCCGGATATTGAGTATTTGGCATATTCTCTCTGCCTGTGTGTGTGTGTGCGTGTGTGTGGGTGGGTGTGGAAACTGTTATTCAACACTGCTGGCCTCCATTTGTTTGATTTTCAACATTCTAATTGTTTTGGGCAACCTCTGGGCACATATAATAAGATGGATCATCAGTGGGTGGCACTGGGTGGTTGCTGAGATTCAGACAGAACCATGAACGCCAGAGCGACTGCTCTGTAGTTTCATTTGCCATTAAAAAGTTTTGTTAAATCGCTTTGCATTATGTAAAGGGCAGTGCAGTTTGATAGCCATCATCCATGTAGGCAATCAAGGCAACTAAAGGGGTCATGGGAGGGTTGTTCTAAGCTTTAAATACTCTGAGATTAAAGATCCTTGACTTGTTGGCCAACAACACTTGAACTAAGGATTATCCTTGGGGTGTGTTAGCTTTACTTACCTGCAATCATCGTTGGAGTTTTCCAGCCTTAGAGAGATCCTGGGCCCCCCTTCTAAATAACTGAATGAAAACCACTTGATCTTTTCCATATATTACGTTTTGTATTTTATTTTCCATTTGTTTTATACTTTTTTTCATTTATTGCAGTTTCTTTTCGTTCGGAAATCATAGTGAGGCTCTTAGAATTTGTTGCTATTAGTGTTTCCCTCTCCTTCTCCATCTCCTTCTCCGTCGTCTTTCTTTATATTATTGCTCTATGCTTAATGTATATGTATATATAGAAGTGTATTTATATAGGCGTATAGAATTTGTATAGTTTGGTATATAGATTGTATATATATATTGAAATATATATAATTCATAATCCATTTGGTTTTATTCTGGCAACACAATTAGTAACTTACAATCATAGCAAATCGTCTTTGTAACTTTTGTGTTTTTGGTTTTTCTTGGTTTTGCTTGTATACAAATAGTTAATACTCTACACATAATATTATTTTGGGAGGGGGTTATTCTGTCTGCTTAGGCCTGTTAAGTAGCTAGTTTTTTTGTTGGATACCCCAAACGTAATTGCACGAATTTGAATTCGATATTAACAAAGTTGAATTTACAAAATGAAAACCCAAACTGAAACAGATTTTTGTTGTTGCTAAATGCTCTCTTCCTCTCTCTTCCTCTCTCTTCCTCTCTTTATATATATTTTTTTATATTTTTAATCAGAACTAGAAATATTTAAGGACTACATATGTTAGCATTAATACTTTCAGCATTTTACAACACTGCTTCGCCATTGACTTAAGCATATGAAAAAAAAAAAAAAAAATTATTATTTGATTTCATTTTGTTTCTCTTTTATTTTTTTGGTTTAAACCTTTTGCTAATTGATTAAATTCTAGATTAGCACATTCTGCTCTGTGTATACCGTATGAGTCCCATGACTAAGTTTAGTAGGCTTTTATGTTATATAGATGTGTGTGCGTGTATGTGTCGGTCTGTGTCTGTGTTAATGTTGTTATAAACGAGCTTAAGGGCTTCCCTTGTGCTAAGCCTACACATAAGCAATTGACTCTGTTGATAAATTAAATTGTTAAACATTTAAATACATTTGGAAATTCCAGTTTTTTTTGGTACTAGAAAAGCTTAAAAGAAGGAATTAAAAAATGCTTGGAGGTTGGAGGAGTCAAAAGTTTATAGCACATCCTTGTGAGAAACCCTTAGCTCCTGTTTATTTATATACATATATGAGTACATGCGATACATACAGACATATATGGTTAGTCAACTAGTTGGTTATGCCTATTTGCTTGGCGAGAATATTTTCTAGGGCCATCAAGTGTGAGTAGATGGAAACCAGTTACCAATACAGACCCTTCTGGGCTTAAAGCGCTAATAACCAGGGCAAGGCAGTCAGTTTATCAAGCTTCTAAAGTGCCTAGCGGCAGGCTTAAGCCATTGCCCTAAACATGAACTGCTTAAAACAATGTGACCAGGAATATAACAAAGCTGAGGCTGCAGACAGCTGCCCAGCTATATGGGAAGGATTCTTAGGGAAGAAGGTTCCATTCCACCTCACTCCTTGGTGACTGCTATTGCCTCTTAGTCTAAATCTATAGTTGTAGCTGTTAGGTTTATAGGTAGATAGATTTAGTTATCCATATGCATTCATATCAACTTCCTGTTGCATTGCTTAGTAGATTTTTTTGCTTCTCTCGTTTTTCTCGTTTTGCAATTCCAAAATTCTCTTTAATTTATGTTAGTAGGTATTGTATATTGGAGTTTTCTATTTTGGTATTTTTATTGTTTGCTTTTTGTATATTTTATATGAATATTTTGTTTGCCATTTGTTTTTCTATTTATTTGTAATTTTTGTTTGCTGCGTTTCGTTTCGTTTTCATTTCAATATTTATTTTATTTAATTTTCTTTTATTTATTGTCCACCCATCCAGTTTATGGAAATTCTTAATTCATTTGTTTCTTTTTTTTTCTGTTTTGGTTTTTGTCTTTGATTTTAATTTTTTATTTGCAATTTATTTGTTTATTGTTTAAAGCGGCAAAAACACAATAATAATCATCACACACACACACACACACACACGCATCCTCTTGCCATTTAAATGCATTGAATCATAAAATATTTAAATTGTTTTTCCCTTTTCATTGTTTTGTATTTACAAATCTAGAAACTGGGAAATTTTTAAGCCCAGCACGTGACAAAAAAATCTTTTCACATGAAAATGTTCCTTTCAAATGCAAAGTAATTTTAACTTCACAACACTAGCAAGCCAGCTCAGTGCCGTAGCAGTCAGCCTTTGTCATAAGAAAATCATTCATCAATGAGGCGATTCCGTGCAGAGCCCTGTTAGTCAGCCTATCAAATGGCGGTTAAATCAAAGGAAAATCAAAATATTTAGTCGCTTTAAAATCAGAGGGCGGAAAATGTTTGTCCAACTGTCTATCTATTGTTAATTGCATAAATTAAAAGCGTTAAAAAAATAATGCAAATGTAATAAAAAGCGGCGATTAATTTATGACAAAATATGCAATGCATGGCGGCGTATTTATATGCGCGGGTATGTGTGTCAGAACGCTCTCTCTGCGTGTGTGTGCTGTACGGACTCTGAATTGTTTAGGCTTGGCCCAAAAATGCATTTAATTTTTCTTTTATTTTCGTTAGGTTTTTGTTTTTGCGAGCTTCGTTCATGGAATTTCTGTTTGCCATTATTATTGTTGTTATGATAAATTTATAAATATATTTTCCATTTTGAACGAAATGTGTAATTTAATGTCCTAATTGTTGCTGTTGCTGTTCGTGTTCGTGTTGTTGTAGGAGGAGAAGCTTGAACGAATCCTGAGTTTCGTAATACAAATATACGGAAATAAAAAATTTATTCAAAAATTTCCATTTCCATTTCCATTTTTCGATATCAGACTTGATTAGTTTTGATCTGATTTATGCTGCTTGTTGTTGTTGCTGTTGTCTTTGGTTTAATCAACGTCAACGTATTAGGAGTCCTGTATCGGTTGACCAACGATTCGCACGATAATACATGTCCTTGTACATGGAAGGACAGGCCTTTTGATTCTGCTAAACCAATGGAAAAATCGTAAAAATATGTCAAGTGACCTAGCTGGCCAGGGGTTTGTCGGGAAGAACTTACCTTGTTACTCTTAAAATCTATATTCGTTCTTACGGTTCTATGATGTAAACTTTGCACAGGACGCGCATTATTACCTAATGGAGCTTTCGGTGTACTCTCGGAGCCTTGCATCAGTCGTCGGAGTTGATATAACTGCAATTCAAGGCGAATTTTTCTATGTCAAATGGTTTTACCACTTCTGATGGATTCGTTTTGTATACCCTAAGCTTTTGCTATTTGTAGGGACTAAAGCAGACTGAACTCATATCTTTAAACATTTAAAATAGCAGAAATAAATAATTGGGAAATAAAATGTAAGCAATGCTAATCACAATTAATCGCAACAGCATTTCAATAATCACTGAGCTGCAACCTTTGTTAAATATTTACTTTTTCAATCTTTTTTACACTTTTCATTTCAGTTTTTTTCTGTATTTTTTCTGTTGTGTTATCAACACGCAGTCTATGAAAATGCAAATTGATGAAACTAACCAAATATTGTTTTTTAATTATGCACAGAGAAACTGCTGTGTAAAATTGACCACCAGTTGACCCCCAGCCGTGGTACCCCCTTTAACCCCTACTGCCTGCCTCAATCCTCGCTCCTTAACCCTAACAAGCCTAACAATTTTATAATTGCATTTATGCGTTAAAAAAAAAAAAAAGCAGCGGAGATGAAAGGCAGGGCGGCAGGGCGGCAGGTCAGGAAAACCTCTAATTGCAATTGGAAAACGCAAATGCATTTAATTATTTTGCGGTGCAGGCAAAATCAATGAATGATGTAGGTAACTACTGTAGGGTAAAAGTGATTTAGTTACCTCCTGTTTGGTGATATAGATGGGCTTATTAACTATTATCCAAACGGTACTTTCCCAGCACCCTGGATGCGTTGTTGAACCTTCATAGGTGATGTAGTGATCCGTATTGGGTAACAGTGATCGCACCGATATGTGCCGTATGGGTGTCGAAAAGCCTGTGAACAGAGAACAGAGAACAGAGAAAGAGAATAAAAACTGACGTGACACAATCACTTCTGATGATTTATGTTCTGTGGGGGGCTGTTGATCAACCTAAGCTATCCCCAGCCATCACACCTTCAATACCCTTCAGCAGTCGCAACTCCAAGAAAGTCCAAAGGACCAACGTTGAATTCACAGCTATTTATGCGCATATTCCAGGCTAAGAAAGAAATATGTAACGTTGGCTACATCTACATCTAAGGCTTTGAGCTGGGCGAGAGGGAGAGGGCGGTGTGTGTGTGTGGGGGACGGACCAATGTCTAATGAATAATTCAAAATTCCACAATTGCAAATGGTAGCCGAGCATAGGACCCTGATCCTGGGCGTCTTGTTGGCCACTTCAATGTCCCAAGGTAGCCAGCCGACCAGGCGGCCCTTCCAGCTCTCCTCATCCGTCCGACTTTGACTTCTTTCATACAAATCATTTTTTGCACAGACCGGAAATGAAGCGGCTCGCGGTTTTCTTTCTTGTTTTTTTCTCCTTCTTTTTTTTTATGTAAGGCGATGCCAAACAGGAAGAAAAAGGGAAGCAGCAAGAAGGTTAGAAGCCAAAAGCAGCGGTGAAAGCAAAAGCAACGCAACGCAGGAAAAGAAGGTTTTTTAAAGTCCAACAAGAAAAAAAAAAAAAAACGAAGAAAAACAGGATAAAAAAATATTTATTTGCATCACAAGTGTTAGTTTTAGTTGTACCAGAAATCCTGTAACTTGCGGTTCATAGACTTTGCCATGAGGTTGAAGAATTTACACTTTATGCGATATTTAATCGATATTTTAATAGTCAGCAGACTGCGATAGATTTCCTATCTAAAATTAAGCTGCTTAGGAAGCTACAATTGCGATCCTTTTAAGGGGTATTAACAAGGCTCTATAGAGGGGAGACTTAAGGTGCCTGGTGGCAGGCTGTTAGCTTAGCTTAGCTCTGTTAGCTGTAGCTGCCACCTAAGACAGCTTATATAAGTTGACTGCCCAAATGGCTGGTTGATTACTCTAAGGTGGAAGCACACAACCAGCTGTTGGTTGATGCACCCACACAGCTCAGTTAGAGTATTTCAATAGCCAACTATTTACCCGGTGGCTGAGTCTGTTGCCAGGTTTATTTGACTGCGTTACACGTTGCAATATTTCTGCAACTTTTGTGGCTTGAAATGTGTTTTTTTTTTTCTTCTCCTTTTTCCACAAATTGAGGCGCCTGAAGCGCCCACCCCCCCGCTGTCAGAACTGACTCGCCATAAAGTTGTACGACCTGTAAAAAGGCTATTAAAATGTCCAGGTATAAAAGTGGACTTGTGTAAGTGGATGGTTGAGGGGCAGGTGGCAGGTGGCGGTGGGTACTCGTATTATTAAGTGTCGGTTTAGTGCAAGTTGCGGTTTCATTTTCGTCACTTTCCTGCACACATTTGTAGTGTTGTAGTGTGGGCCAGCAGAGCTGGGCAGACCAGGGCTGGCCAAACTGCCCCAGCCAGTGTTGGTTGCTTGTTACTCACCTCGGTAGAGCACCTTATTGAATGTGCTCGTTATGATACGTAGCTCAGGATTGGGCGTCTCTCCAATTTGCACCATCAGCGAGAGGCCCACAATGCCCTGCGATTTGTGTTGCGCCTCGGACATATTGTGATAAAGTTCCTTATTGAAGCCATAGATTTGTATCTGCAACGAGTTGGAAAGTCGGGGCCATGAACTCTATGCCTATGTCTATGATTGTGGCTACAGCTCTGTGTGGTAGGTGGGTGACTTACCTCGCCTGGAAAACTGTAGCCCTGTATGTAGTGCTCGGAGCCACGACTATTCTCGGTGCCATAGTGTATGTAAATCTCTTCGAATTGATAGCGATAGGCCAATGGACCGCCGGATATGTTCACATGCTGTTTTGTGTCCTTGTCCACGCGGAAGACGAGTGATTGACCCGTATTGTGCAATGTGCCGGAAACCTGTTGACACACACACACACACGCAGGTGAGAAAGATGCACTTAAAACATAACAATATGGGGGAAAAAAAAGTCGATTGTGCCGCCTACCTTGTGCTTATCGATATGCAAGGGTCGCAGGTAGGGATCGAAGAGTAACTTATCGGGCACCACATCGATGGGCGACTGGCGACGTCCTTTGTTGCACATATTCCACTGCGGATTGATAAGGCCCCAGAAGCTTGGTCCTGTAATAACAACACACACACACACACACACACACACACACACACACACACGCAAATAAAGAAAAACAACAAGGATAAAAACCACTGACATCATCAGCATACATATGTATAACAAGTGAAATGAAACGAAACGGGTCAGTTGTTGTTGCTACCCCTTTGGCCCAATCCTGGCTTCGCTCTCCGCTCTGCTGTCAATTGTCAAATGGAAAACGTGTCCTGCACAAAATGCAAACAGCGCGCACTGTGCGGGGACAACAACAACAACAACAACAGCAGCAGCAGCAAAGAATACCAAATATCAAATGAAATTTCTGAATGAATGATTGACTGACCCAAGCGTATGGGGTGATGTCGCTGTGTGGCTGTGTGTGGGGGGGGTTTCCATATGCATGAGTCAACTAGACTGTTTAAATAGCAATTAAATGCAACTGCTGAATGCTGAATGTCGAATTTAAGTTATGTCTGTTGGGTGTTTGGCTGTCTGGCTGTCTGGCTGCCTGGCTGCCAGGGTGGTGAGTGGAAAATTATTCCCCAGAAGGGGATTTGAAATGGACACAGTTCGGCTCTGCTCGACTCGGCTTAGGCATTTGGTTAATCCAATGCTGCATTCATATGCCAGCAATGCATTTAACATATTTCTCGATTGTGCAACACTGGCGCCTGCTCAACTTAAATTCTCCACTTTTTGGTTTTTTTTTTTGTTCTTTTTTGAGGGATTTTTACTCACCAGAAATACCATCGTATGTCCACCATTCTTCCCAACTGGTTAGGACTTCTGCAAGGGAAAATTAATAAAAAAAATAATTGAAATTCTTGATATAAAAATTTTATTTTAACTGCTGCAGCAATTATCTTGGAAATTTCTGGATTAAAAATGAATTTAATTAAACTCAAGTTGCCTGGATATTTTTTTACAATTTTATTTATAATTTTTAGGTTGTTTTCTTGGATTTTTTTAGCCAACAAAATCTTTTTAAAATTAAAATTAAACAATAAATATTTAAAAATTAATTTTCCTGTCTTGTTTACTTCTTTTCCATCATCATTAAAATCTTTGAATAGAGTAAATTCGAAATAAAATCTTCAAGTTCAGCTCGATGGGCCGTATCGATTGCCTTGAGTCTTGGCGGCTTAAATACTTTTCTTTTAACCATTCGGCTGGGCATTTTGCATATCTGCTTATGGGTTTTTTGCTACTTGAAAAGGCTTAAATGTTGGCGTCAATGACACCGGGAATCCCCCATTCAAAAACCATTTTTTTGCCATTTTTTTTGGCAGTCAAATCTTGGCCCTTTCAATGCGCATAATTCGCTGCCAATGTAAACAGCGCATGAAATCAACTAATGTAAGACTTCCTTATGGCCCAGTCAGCCAGTCAGGCTGGCTGGCAAGACAGACATCCAGGCGACGGGGGGTAGACACAACAAACAAACAGCTTCTTCGACTCCCAGCTGAAAAGGTCATGAAGCCAGTGGAGAGGGTGGATGCTGAAAGCTGATGCCGACTTGGTTGCCAGCCATCTAGACGCCATGCGTGTCGCATGACTCAACGTCCAGAGTACTACAGCCTTCATGCCAAAGGGGGGCTGCCAAGGGGGCTGGCAGGGGTGGTGGCAGGATGAGCTTCACAACGAGATGTCGCCAGGCAGTCTGGCGCCAATAAAGTTTACACTCAGTTGCCACATTTCGTTTATGGGCAAGTTTTGCCTTCCGCTTTATCAAGCGACAGACAATTTTCGCTTTTCTTCTTTTCTTTTTCCTTTTTTTTTGTATTCAAAATTTATGCTATATGCGTTGCAGGGAGGGGGAGGGAGGGGTGGAGACCAGCAGGGTAGTCGTGGCAGCAATAAAGCCCAAAGAAATTGCTGCAAAGCCAAAGCGGAAGTTTCAGTTGTTGTTGTTGTTGGTGCTGGTGGTAGTGGTGGTGGTGGAGCAGCCAGCAAAGCCAGCTTCCTGGTAGTTGGTTTGCCAGCCGAAAAAACCGGGCTCCTCTATGATCTTGACACTCTGGCTAGAAGGAGTTGCCTGGTGCCAGATGTGATTCCTGGGATTCCCTGGATTCCAATGGATGGGAAATTTTGTTGTTTTCTTCATGGTGACAAAGAATTAATTGCTGAAAGCGGTTGAATGAGTTCATTGGAGGCTGCCTAAAGGGGTCCAAGGAATTTATAGGGTATCAACATAGTCAGGGTGAGAGTGTATGTGGGGCTGCCTAGCCTGGGGCGAGGGGGGAGGAGCAGTTTCGTGTTGCTTTTCCTTTAAATAACAATGAACGTCCGCTTGGCGGCATTTCACGCGACTCGCCAGTCGCCAGTCGGCGTCACTCCAATTTCTGTATTTGTGGGCCACCATTTAGGTTATCCTTGTTGTCCTTGTTGCTGCCGCTGCCGCTATTGTTGTTGTTGTTGCTTTTGCTGTTGGCTTAGTTTAGTTGGTAATGCTGTCTGCTTAGCCCTGTAAAGTTTCCCATTAAATTGGCCGCTCAAAATGGGTATCAAGTTAGCCATAAAGGACATTTGTGAATGTTTTACAGCCTCAATTGTCGTTTGCCGACTTTTGATGATCATGATGATGGTGATTCGTCAACAGATTGGCAGTTCCCAGTTGGCAGTTCCTAGGCAATTGACAATTTTTATGCTGCAACAGCAACTTAATTTATTGTTAGAAGAGTTTCCCAGTCGAAACCTCATTTTTTTCTCATTTTTCTGCTGTTGTTTGCTCCATTTGGATCGATGCCGGGACAGTCTGTCGCCATCATATTGCTGTTGCTGTTGCCATTTTAAAATCCTCTGACATTTTAGTTGTCCCCTTGTCTGGCAACAATTTTGTCAACCTTTTTCCTGCTTTCGGCGAAATTCCTAATTGACCTCAGCTGAGAGTTGCAAATCTCAATTGAATTGTCTGCTTCACTCCACTCCACTCTCCTTCGCTCTGTTTGATTGTTTAGTTTAAAGAACTCAACATTCGTCTGATTGAGTCCATTGAAGTGTTTATGCTGTCGATATCAAGTAGCCGCCCTGGTGGACCGCTGCCTGCTTCAACTATTCTTGGGTATTTTTCTGCCTTTGTTTTGTGGTCCATAAACATCCACTTAAATGTTCAATTCATCATAAAGTTTTGCTTTTTCAATTCATTGCATGATTCGAACATTTTTCTTCTTAATCTTCGACGACCTTTGTGTCTTCTCTGCTGACCCAATTTCAATGACAACACATTGAAACTTGCCAGATTAAATAAAAACAAAACAACAGCAAAGTATTTCACTTACTTTTAGGTATTTGAAATGTTTTTCTCATTTTATTTTGCCAGCCCACATTACTCGAAAAATTTAATTTTTGTTTTAAAAAATAAGGAAAAGAAAAAGCATTTAAATCCGTCATTAAATAAACAATTTTGGGGGGAATTTTTCCTGCCTTCGGACAAAGTAAATGGTATCTAAGGTTCCAACAAACTAAAGTAGAATTTTCTTTTTATTTATTTCTAAGCGAAAACATTTAAAAAAGTCATAGAAATTCTTTCAACTTAACCTCTATCTAATGACGTTAAGGGGAAGACCCTGTAGTGGAGGCAGAGGCGCTTGAGAAACCCTTTTTGGAAGGGTAAAGGCTGCCACTTCATTTGGCTGCCACAAATTAACCTCAAAAATGGCAAATATTTGACAAACAATTGAAACTTGAGGGGGGAGACAAGACGGTGAAGGCACATCAATCCCTGGGCTGCTCCAAGTAAATACATCAACATCATCATACTCCCGGGCCACCTGGCCTCCTTCCCTTGACAAGGGGCGACATTTTGATAAACTGTTGACTGGGCAGATGAAGGGGGGGTGACTGACTGCCTGGCTGCCTCGATTTCCTCGATACTAATCAGCGCTTTCGTTGGCGTCTTCGTTGATATCTTTCGCTGGAGCGCTCAGCGCTTAACAGGAAGCAATAAATTTTAGCCACAACATGCCAAGACGCACACACACACATATATCTCATCGTGTGGGTGTGTGTGTGTTGCGCCCTTGTCTAGAAATTTTAATTAAAAGCGATGACATAGCGAAGTAATTCGATATCGAAAATGTCGCCTATTAATTTTAAGGACATTTCCTTTTATTGATTCTTTGTCAATATTCGATGTGTTCGTAGCCATAATTTACACATAAAAGGGCTGCCAGCACCCCTCTCCACCACCCTCCACCCTTCTTCCCGTGTGTGTGTGTGTGTGTGTGTGAGTTTTCCATTTGCCTTTGTTTGATTTCGTTACGTTTCATTTGTTTAGCGGCGACTTATTGAAATCATTTAGCCCCTTGTGTGGGTGTCTGTTACAGTGTGACCAGATTTAAGTTATTTAGTGTTGAAAAACTACTTAATTATGCATTTTTTAAATAGTTTAATACTGATTGTCAAGGGTGGCACTTCAAAATAAATAAAAAAAAACCCAGACGACTGTGAAATAATTTATTTCTGCAACTTCAAAGCGCTTAAATAAATTCAAAGAAATTTTTTTAGCCACTCTGAGGCCTTAAACCTTTGATTTTACATATATAGATCACTTAACTCTTTTAAATTTAATTAATATTCCCTTGTAACTGCAGTTCAGAGCCACTCAGACCAGTGTGCCACTCTAGACTGTGTGTGTTGCGTGACTTTTGTTATTGTTAGGGAAGCAGTTTTGGTTTTTTGGTGGTTTTTTTTGTTGTTGTCAGTTTCAGTTTTTGATGGGACGCTTTTCATCTTTACACCATTATGAACGCACGCAAGCAACCTAGGACGAAGGACCAAGGAACAGCCAAAGGCAAGACAAGACAGGGCAGGGCAAGTCGTGATTTTAGGGGCTCAAATCCGAAAACTTAATTTAGTCATCTTAAACGCGCTTGTTAAACCGACAACAACAAGGCTGCCATAGTCCCACACGCAAAGTGACAACCCTGCTCCTGGCTTGCTGGCTTGCTGGCTGTATCCTGGTCGTCGTCCCTGCCGCTTTCAATATGCAGGCAACCGTAACCGTAAATTTGTTTATTGGCCTCTTAGTGGTTTAATTAAAATCCCTTTTGTGCTTTGACAATTTGGCAAAACATATTAAAATGTTAATAGAATTTAACTGGAGATATTTTTCAGCGATATTTCTTAGCGATAGTTTTGCAGTTCTAGTTACCTAAGCAGCCATTAAGATAAACCCAGGAGAAGCAGTGATGAAGCTTCTTCTAAACGGATTTGTTAAGAGAAATTTTATTAAATAAATTATTGGAGACAGAATCCGCCTATCAAGGCTCTGCCCTTGAGTGTTGTGCTTCTGCTTTTCTAATTGTTAGCCGATTTAGATCATTATAAGACCAACTAACTAGGGGGAATACCCTGAACACCTACCAGACCAGTCTACGACTACAATAAGGTGGCATCAACCAGAACAAAAAAAAAAAAGAAACAAAAATGGGCAGAGCAAGATGGAAGACCTGTAAGAAGGACAATCAACTCTTACTCGGTACGCCTGTCTGTCTGTGGCTTTGTGTGTCTCTTGCGTTCTTTGTAACTGTGTCTCTCAGTGTGTGTGTGTGAGTGTGTGGGTGAGTGGGTGTGTGTGGTTTATGATACCATTTTAGCTTGAGGGCTGTTTTGACAAATTGTGCAAATTATTGTGTTAAATTTGCCCTTGAGGTGAAAAATCACTTTGAGGCAGTCTATGTCTGTGTGAGCGGGTGTGTGTGCCTGTGTGTGAGTGTGGCTTTGGCTTTGGCTTGATTGTGCTTTTGTCTGTCACATTACAAACGCCAATACATATGTCAGCCCCTGGGCAGTGTGCGTCTCTCTAAGGCGCCTGATGATGTTCATTTGCCATCCCTGGTTTGGGCAAGCAAACTGGCCTTTAAGATTCTCGATTTTCGATAGTTTAAATAAATCGTCGAGGATTGCATGCCAAAGCTAATTAAGCTGGAAACTTATTTTTACAGACAGCACAACTCATTGAATGCAAAGGCAAAGGCAGTTGGCCAGGGTATATGAGACAGGCTGACAGCACAGGCAAAGGTCAAGCCAAGATCACCTATTAAAATATTTTTTTTAAAGGTAAAAAACTTCACGGGATATAAACCGCTTCGAACACAGCTGCGTTTACCTGTCAAAATATTTTTTTTTCTTTTTTTTTTTAGCAGTTTGCGAAGCGATTTTATATGCAGCGTTGACGTGACTCGCATTAACCTGAACCGCCTCCTAGAAAACTGCATAGACATATGGTAAAAAGGCTCTGTGTGTTGGTGTGTGTGTGTGTGTAACGCCCACATGGCCACCAAGAATTCCATGTTGCTTATTATCGAAATTGTATATGCGGCCCAAGCAAGTGAACTGCGGTCTGCGACTTCCTTCCTTCCTGCCACCGCTGCCGCTGCTGCCACTGCTGCTGCTGCTGCCACTAATTTTTTGAAGTTTTTTACATTTTTATTTGCTTTGATGGAAAAGTTTTGGTGGCCCTAAAACCGTATTAAGATAGTTGCAGCCGCAGTTAGTGGCTGTCTAGACGGATTTTAGTCAAATTATGGTTTTCACTGCTTAAGGCTTTGTTGTTGCCACAATTATTTTAGGTTTACTTGCCTGCATTGATGATGAATTTGTCATTAAAAGTTTACAGCCTTAAGGTGAAAGGCTAAAGGAAATTCTACGATTTTTGTTGCCTTAAATCATTGAATTCTTCAGGGTCTGGGGGATCATTAAAGTGAGGTCGGTTCAGTCAGAGTTGCTTTGGCCTTTCAACACCATTTGGGGGACCCTTTGACAGGACTCTCTGGCTGGGCTTTTCCAGGGTATTAGTGGCACTTTTTTCACACGTTTTTTTTTTGTGTTTTTTTTTTTTAAACCCATTTAAGCTTTACGTGCGAGTTTTGTCGCCAGTTTTTTTCTCACTCAGTTTTTTTGTTTTTAATTTTTTTTTTTATTTTTTAGTTTTTTGTTTCCTTGTGGCCTGAGGAAGTTTTGCGTTCATTTGCAGTTTTGCAGTTTTTATGACTGTTTTTTTGTTGTTGTTTTTCTGTTGTCAATGCTGTTGTTGTTGGTTGTGCCCTCAGCTATTTTATTTGCACGTGTTTATGTTGCCATTTTTTTTTTATATATGATGAGCAGGCAGCTTGACGACTTTGCGGTTTTTTTACAATAGACAACAACAAAAAAACGCGTGTGAAAAAAATTTCTATAAATTTTAAATAAAATATGATAATAAAATATTTTGTTAAAATACATGTGTTGCTGACAACAACAACAACAACAACAGCAACAAAAATGATTTTTTACTTGCCAAACAACGACTGTCCAAATGGATTCGCCCAGATGTCAGTTGACTGGTTCAATTGTTTATGAACCAGTTCAAAGCGACTGTCAATGCTGATTTCAAATGAATTTCTAAAAGATCTGAGATGGCTAGGGGCAAGAGGCTGCTCCCTTACCAGGGCTGGGGAACTAACCAAAGTCAAAGTTAGTTGAGTTAAATGCGCATTTCTTTGTCCCAACTGAACTTGCCTTTGAGCAAACATTGTTTTCCTTTGTACACAAATGTTTTTGGCTTTTTTCCGGTTTTATTTTTTGCTGTTTTCCAGCATTAGCTGAAGCTGCCTTTGGTCTGGTCTTTTGGGGGGCTTTTTCACTTCGTTGTGTCTCTGTGTCTCTATGGTTTCACCCAAAAAGCCCAGACTGATTGTCTGTCTGCCAGTCTGTCCGTCTGCCTGCCTGCCCGCCTGTCTGTCTGTCTGTCTGTTGTGTGGCCAAGTGTTGGCTGCGTTTTTGTATTGCGGTTTTTTGCCTGCCCTGACAGAAAATCCTTTTAAACTTCTCTGGGCACAAAAAACATTTTACATTCGATGACGTTTTCATTGCAAGATGCAACGTCAACAATAATACACCAACACACATACACACACAGCTACACACAGTCACATACACACAAAGCCAGTGAAGTATTCAACCAAAAAACCTTAACCTACACAGGACTAAAATTCATAGCCCAGCTGATGCTGCTGTTGGTCCTGCTGCTTCTGTTGCTTCTGTTGCTGTTGCTACTACTTTGGACTTCCTTTTTACCAAGTGTTACAGCTTCATTGCATTGCCCTGCATCGGGTTTGACTGACTGACTGACTGACTTGACCGTCTTTGAATTGAATTCACTGCGAATTCGACTGCAATGAAATGTAATATATGAGGGGCGTTGGGCAAGCTGTAGTCGCTCCTTCAACATATGCAGACGGCCAAGTTCATTGTGTTTTTCCCCTCCTTTGATTTCTCCATTTACAATTGATATTTCAAAGGAGCCTACAGGAGGTGTGAGACCAGGCAAGGCAATGCCATGCCAAGCGGCAGATGATGGGACTTTTATTCACTGCGTTTTTCCTCTCTCACTGTGTTTGCTACTCTAGGGGAAGTTTCCCATGGTTAGTCAAAGAGTTTTTCATTCAAAAAGTCACAGAAACGCCTTCAATGACAAGTGAAGATCAGTGAGGATCGCTGAAGGCCCAAACCTTCCCATAGAGCCTCCAACCAACCTTCCTTACCCTACAGAAATGACCAAAAAGCATTGAAAAATCTTGAAGAAATTCACAAACAACAATTTTGCCATTTGCAGGGTAACGAGAGGGTCGTATAGTCGATGGTGTTTCACTTACCGGAACTGCAGAGCAGAACGATTGCTGAGCAAACGATAAATCCTGCCGAGGAACAGTAAAATGTATGCACTGGCGACGGCATGTCTAAGAGGCGGCCAGGCAACTTTAAAATACGTAGAAGCGTAATGCAAAGTTCGTAATCTGAAAACTGAAATCCGTAATCCTTTGGCCGATAACCAAATGCGAGTCGCTACCAAAAAAAAATTCGTTACGTTCTGGTCAACGATGGTCGGTCGCTCTCTGTGGGTGTGTGTGGGTTAGTGTTGGTAAATGAAAGAGGATGGATTGACGGCTTTGCTAGAGGTGGGTTCGATAGCCAACACACACGGCTCCTGCTCCTGCTGCAGGTCCTGCTGCTATTGTACAGGTCCTGGTTTATGTTTCGCTTTTAATTCCCCCTTTTTTCGGGGGGTTTTTTCCCCTCTGTTTTTTTTTTTTTTAGTTCTGTTTTCGTATTTAGAAATCGAAGCTTTCAATTTACTTGGCTGCATTCAATTGCCGGCTCTGGTATCGCCATTGTCCTGCTTATTGTCCTGCTCATTGCCATTGCCATTGCCATTGTCATCATTTGGCCAACACGTTGGCCACATTGGCCACCGGCTTTTGTTATCCTTCGTCTTTCTATCCTGCGACTGCACTCTGCACATGTAAATTTTAATTTCCGTTGCCTTCTTTCGATGTCCGCACTACTTGCATGCTGTTCTCCCTTCTAAAGCCTCCGCTACTGTCGCTGCTATTAGCCGCTCTGGCTTCATGTCTTTGGTTAAATTTTTTTTGCATTCAAATCTCTTCACAAAACAGGAAAAAAATATTCAAAAAAAAAAATTAGTTTTCAACACTCTTTATTGTTCTGTTGGAAAATGCTTTTCAGTTTCGAAAATTATTTCGCGTTTTTCAAACAAAGCAAACTGAACGCTGTGGCGATGCGTGGACGTCCGTTTATCTGTGAATCCGAATCGAAACTGAACACAACTGAGCTGGCTGTGAATTGTCATTGCTGCTATCAGCGCCAAAGGATATGCAACGACAGTTGCGCAGCAGCAGCAGCAACAGCAACAGCAGCAGTAGCAAGTGGCAAGTGGCAGCGGCTAATGCCAGCAGCAGCAACAGCAACAGCAGCAGCAGCAGCGGCAAAGGCAAAGGCAGCGGCACTAGGAACAAAGGCAATAACAACAAGACGAATGAAAACGAACCGTTAAAAAGGACACGAAAGCCGGTCAGCAGACGAGCCAACACACGAGTCAACGAAGCCAATACTGGGAGCACAAGGGACGGCTGAGTAATTTCTTTTAGCAGTCGGCGCGCATAAGTAGGCAATGGAAAATGTTTGATGGTCCAGTTGGTCGTTTGTTTATCCATTTTAATTCATAAATTTAAAGGTTTTTAATTAAAATTGGGCGTCAAAATTAATTTAGGAGATGAAAATAATTATTTAAAAAATAAATTAAATTTTTCATTTAATTGAAACATAAGGGAATCGAATTTTCCTGGTTTTTTTTTGATGATTTTATCAGTAAGTGAAACCGGAAGTCAGTTTAGCCTGAGATAACTGCCTTTCCTGCCCTCAGGCCAACATACTGAGAACAGTGCGATCCTTATCCATGCATTTGGCCATCCAACTGTCCCCACTTAAATGCGAATCTGTTCTCATGGGCTGCTCTTATACTGGACTCTTCTACGGCCTTCGTGTGGGGCTTCGTCTGTGTGTCAGACACGAGTCTAGGCAGACATCGTTGCAGGAGCCGAAGGATTTCAACGAATTACATCGCTTGGCGTGACGCCAACTAAATGCCACGTGCTCTGCCAGCGAACGCTGATGTTATTGTTGCCTGCTGATGTGTTTGCTATTGTTGTTGGCTGGTTGTTGGCTGTTGTTGGCTGTTGTTGGCTGGTTGTTATTGTTTTTTTTGCCAGCCGCTGTTTGGCAATCAGTGAAGCGGCTGCTCCTCTTATCAGTGGAAGGAAACGCGACAGCGACTTCGTCTTTCGTTGCCAGCTAACAGAGCTAACAGGATATAAGGATGCTGGCTGGGCTGGGCTGGGCTGCCTTTGGACTTTGATTCTCTCTCGCTTTGGCATTCGGTTCTGCTTGGCTTTGGCAGCCCAGCAAAGCCGTTGATATAAATTCTTATTGGCGCATTACAAATTGTCGTCGTCGTCGGTTTTTTTTTTTTCCAACCTCCTACTATTTGTTTTTATATGTGTGTTGGCCCCAGCGTATGTGTGTGTGAGTGTGTGTGAGAGATTTCTCCGCCCCCCCTAAGGACGACTATTCATCATGAGCTTGTTTTGCTGTCGCATATTTTTCAGTAATTAGATTTTCACTTCATTTGCATACAAATGAAAGGCAAAAGCAATGGGCCAAGGGTGGGGCAGTGGGCAGGGGGGGCGGCAATGCATGAGAAAATCTCCTACAAGGATGCTATTGTCCTTGGGCCTGTCTTTTGTCTTTGGTTGCAGGCATAAATTAGCCAAAAGGCCGCCGCCCCCCCCATCATCATTGTCATCAGTCTTCTTCCGCTTTATAATATTTGTTTTAGTCCTGTCAAATCCCGTTACATGGCTTTTGCATTTCAATTTCATTTGCCAGAAAGTTAATTCAATTGTGGTGGCAACTCAGCTGCATTAAAATTAACCGCCCAACTCATACGCATTTCAATCAAAGTCAACAAAATAAATTTAAAAAAAATATTTAAACAACAGAGGAACGAAGCGAAGGCAGAAAGAAAGGAAGAAGGGTAGGCAGGAGGGCAGTAGGGCAGTAGGGCAGTAGGGAGATGGGAGGGCACAGCAATATCCATAATAACCAACGAGATGCCCTACAATACAGCTGGAGTCCTTCGACTGCCTCAGACTGTCTTTACAACGTTTCTCTCGGTCCATCGGTTGAAGCCTAAAGCTGTGATCTGTCAGCTAAAGACAGGGGAAGTCCCTACCTAGCTGCTTTTGCTTCTTCCTTTAATAGATGATCAGCTGGAGTCCTTTTGCCCTGCTACCCTGACTGCATACTGGTGGCTCCTGTAATTGGCTGCCATTCGGCATTGATTAAGGCCAGCTTAAGCGGCAGCCTTTGGCCAATTTCACACAGACACAGCAGAGGCAGCAATGCATTGTGTGTGTGGAGGGAGTGGAGGATACTGGTGCTAGGAAAATGCAATTGAATTCGTGGCAGTTTTAATGTAATTAGTTTTTACACCTTTTGGCGAAAAAAAAACGCAGCCAAATGCAGCCAATGAAGAAGGCAGCCAGCAGCCACTAGCCAACAGCCAGCAAGGATGCCAGGATGCCAGCAGCAGCATCAGGAAGTCAGTTTGGCAGTTGAAGGCTGCTGGCGTCCCTGTTTTCTAATTAAAAAAAAGGCGCCAAATGGTTGAATTGCTCGTTGGGGCAGCCCAGGAAGTCGGACTAATTGGCAACAAGACAAATCGCTGCGACACAAATAATTTTCAATTGCAACAAGTTCAAGGTCTCCGCTCCTCAACCCCGCAACCACTCAACTGATGAGCCAATGTGAGGAAAAAAGATCCTTGAAAAAGGAAATCATAAAAGTGGTTTAACGCCTTTGGCTAGGGAGCTGGTGGTTGGTGGAGGGGAAGACGGCGGACGAAGCACGGAGGTGTGTTTGATTTGAAATTAATATAACTAAAAGGTTTTTACGGCTGTGTTTTTGGCTTCGATCTGCTGCTGCCGGCAGCAGCTAAATGTATCTGATGGATGCGTTGCTGCCGCCGTTGCTGTTTCTATTTTCCTGCTGTGTTCGATTGCTTTTCCCCCCGCCCAAGTTTTTTTTCTTCCGTCTTCTTTTTATTGATTTCCACTCGATGTTTCGCGTTTGGCAAGAGCAAAAGGAAAACTACAAAAAAACCACAAACACAAGACCAAGCAGCGCACCCAAAAACCTGGCGGCAAAATATTGCGCTGCGTTGCGTTTAGCGTTGCCAGCTTCGGCCTTTGACGTTTGAAGTTCTTGGCGGATGTTGGCAATACTACGCAAACACACACACACACACACACACACACGCACACATGCATGCATAGAGATAAAAAATAGCTGTAGAATCTTAACCCTTAAGTGGCTGTAAAGACAAGCAAATTGAGCAACCATAAGACACAACCAGTGTTGGTTAAGGAAAGTCCATGCGATTGCAGAAATAAATATCGTTAAGGTGGTCAGGTGAGAGGCAGTCAGGCAGGCAACCATTAATCGGTTCAACAGCTGCTGATCAGTGGTTGCCTATTAAATGGCCAAGTGGCTTCCTCGGCACACTGGTCATGCTGGGGTTAATGACCAACGGACCACATTTGAACTTTAAGCATATATGATAGGAAAGCAACGGCAACGGCAACGGCAACAGGAATAGGAACAGGAACAGGAGTATCAAGACCAGGCCAAGCATTGAAATTGTTATTTATTTATTTATGCATTTTGACTGCCACTGCCATTGCTGCCTGCTGCCTGCTGCCTGCCTGCTGCCTTCCTCTCTCTGTTCCCCACTTGACTGTATATTTATCATAAAAAAAAGAAGAAGAAAAGCAGCAGAAACATCAGCAACATAAAGTGAAAACATGAGAGAGAGAGAGAGCCAGAGCGTCTCCTCCACTTTGTCTCCATATTTTTTTAATTTGAGTTTTCTATACAAATATTTCCGTTTTAGTTTAAAGCAACAATATCCGCCTTCCGATTACCACAGGCAGGTGGCTACAATGACAGCAACGACGACGACGACGACGACGATGACTTGTCCAAGTCTTGCGGTTCAACGTTTACCGATTGCCGTCTCGTCTTTGCCTTCTCGTTTCGAATTGCAGAATGGCTGCCTCTGTGTGTGTGTGTGTGTGTGTGTGTGTGCATTACGCTAAATTACATTTTGAATATTGAATTGATGCCAGGCTTGCCCCTCTCCCTCTCTCCATCTCTTTCTGTTTCCCCTTCTCACTGGCTATGATGTTGCCATTCGATAGTTGACTGCCAACTTGACTTTCGTTACCCAGCCCTGGGGGTGTGGGTATGAAATCGAAATCGCCATCGACATCGCTATCGTTGCCTTGGTTTGCTGCATTCAATTCAATTGAATTTTTCGGTTCGTGGCAATCTTTGTTGCACGCCAGACACCTTTTGACCTTCCACCTTGTTGTCTAATTTGTTTGGCTGCTGTAAATCAATTTTCTTCCTCAATTGAACATGGACAGGAACAGTGTTGGAAAGCAGCTGCATTGCTTGGTTAATTGTTAATGTTTCATGTGGAACAGCTGACTAGATTTGAGCTCCGTAACCAGCAATAACAACAGGAAATCACAGCTCAGGCATTTTCAGTTAGTGATTTCGATTTCGTCCTTCTGCTGCTTGCTTTTTGGTTAGAGATTACGAGCGAGCAAGGCGGCCTGCCTGCTACGTGTCAAGTGGGCCTGAGTAGGGGAAATGGGAATGGAAATGGGAATAGATGGGCAAGGCCCGGGGCCATGACGATGGCGAGCCAATCTTAAAGCGAAACATTTGGTCACGTCACGTCACGCATGTGGCGTAAAACATTTCACAGACACGCAACACCTTCGAGTGTGTATGGGTGCGTGTGTGTGTGGGTGGGTTAAACGAGCTGCCAGTCGAGCGTCAAGATTTTTATTTTGTGTTCACCCTTTTCCCTTATGACTTTTAATACCCTTTGGAAGGCAAAGGGCTTGTCTACTACCTCTAGGCATTGGCAGTTGCTGTTGCCCCCCACAGTTATTAGTGTGCGGTGGCTTCGGCTTTGTGCTCGGTGCCTTTGGCTAGTGGCTGCTAATAAAATGTAATTTTAATGTGTTAATTCAGCTGGTTGAGCTGTCGTTGGCAGCCTGTCTGGAGGGGGGGTGGGATTAACTCATTCGAGTCAGGCGGAAACCAGGGCTGCAACTTGTTAGCAATTGTTGCTGCTGCTGCTGCTGCTGCTGCTGCAAATGGCTTCTAAGAATTTAAGAGCTTCGATTGCTGTTTGGTTATTGATTGCCTGGTTGCACCTGGTGGTCTGACCATTGTCCTGGGCACAATAAGTATTTTAAGGACTTAATTTGTTTAGCAAGGAGCGAGGGAGGGAGGGAGAAATGCATTCGCCATTTTCAATTAACAAGTTTTTCCATTTTCAACAAGTTTTGCGCCACAAGGATAACAGAAACAACAGCACCTTGCAGGGCAAGAACTGCGTGGGCTAATTGATTTGCAAAAGGGTCCTTCGAGGCAAGTGCAGCCAGCGATGCCCAGGATGCCTGGTCGACGAGTTGTCTGGCAGGACACACGCACACACACACACACAACAGCAAAGCAAAGTGAAAAAAACAGCAGTGGAAAGGGAAGCAACCAACCAACCAACCAACCAACCAGCTAGACAATAAGATGGAAACCCAGAATGCAGTTGCTTAACCAACTCCAATGGGCAACACCTAGGTGACCTCGATGGGTCTGGCAAGCGCTTCGTGCTCATTTGTTGCCAATTAGTTGCGGAGCACCGCCAGTCAATTGGAAAAGCCAAGAGGAAGATACAACTCCGAAAGGAAAGTAGCAAAGGTAACGGCAGCTGCTGCCCTCCCCGCCCCCAGAAGTAAAGTTCGTTTCGGCAGGAAGTGCGGCAGCCATGATGACAAAGTTGCCCTGGGCAAGGACCGGACTGAAACAACGAAACAGCAGACGGAGAAGGCAGTTTTACCTTGTTGCTGTTGCTGTTTTGGTTATCCATTTATCGATGCGGCAAACTTTTCTAATGACTTTGAAAATAAAAACAACAAACTAAACGACCAAATGGGTAACAGGAAGAGACAAGCCAGAGGGATGGCAGAGGCAGCCAGGAAGCCAGGAAGCTGGGAAGCTGGGAAGCTGGAAAGCCAGGTAACAATGGAGTGTGGTGAAGATCAAATGCCCTTGAGTTTGATTAGGAGACATCGATGGACCAATGTGGTCTATAACCATCGACTGGTGGCTAAATAATCATGGGATTTCCTTGGACTCCACCTTTCCAAAGGACCTGTAAAGCTGTCCAGTTAACCTGCCTGACAAAGTCCTTGTACCCCACCTGGAAGCAGTTAAAGGATGCAAAAAACAGGCTCACAAAGTCCAAATTATCCTACAACTATTGACAATAATGAGCTTTGCTAATGAGTAGTTTTCTGCCTTTGATGAGGGTCCCGGGACAGGACAACCGGACGGCCAATGTGCAAATGACAAAAGTTTTGTTCGTCTGACTAGTTTTCCTGTGTGTGGGGGAGGGGAATTTTATTTTCCCCTTTGTTTTTTTCTGTGTTCAAGTTGCCTGTTGTTTTGTTGATTTAGTTAAACTCTCTGTAGCTCTTAATTAAGTGCTGCCTGCTGCTTGCCACCAGGCACTACTATATGTAGTCAGTGGTAATATGTATGTCAGTATAAAAAAATAAAAAATAAAAAATAAAAATAAGCAAGGAAATTTCCAGCTTCAAAGCGAGTTTGGCTCGCATCTCTGCTTGTACAGTGTGTTGCCTACTTTCAGGCTGACTTTGTATTTCATTGTCTTTCTTGCTTAAATTAAATTAATTTTAAGTCCACATTTTAGCTTAAGACGGTAGACCCAACACCAGACACAGATTACGTCAGACAAGGAAACAACAACAACAACAACAACATAAACCCAAAAGTTGATGTCAAAAAAAATAATCGAAGGAAGAAGGAAGCGAGCGAGAAGTGACCGCAACAAAGTGCAAATTTCGACCACAATAAAAATACTTTAAGTTTGAGGTCCCTGAATGCACAACTCCTGTCCGGCCAGGAGGGGATGCGGCAGCCAGGGAGGAGCTCAGTTAAGGTTAAGGCGTTGCGGCTTATAAACATTTGACGAGACACAACGAGACGAGACACAACACAGCACAACACAACACCTTGAAGCAGGCAGAGCCGCTCAACCTTAACCCACAACAATCCATAAATAAAAGCCCGTTTCGTCCTGGCCTCGTCCTGGCCGATGTCCCTGCTGCCCATGTCCCAGTCTGGCCACATAAACTGTCAAGCATCAGTAACTTATCGACCCTTAGCTTTTAAGTGGATGATTTCAGGTTTTGGATTTCCAGCCTGGGCACCTGGGCAACAGCGTTTCCACCTCCAAACCATGTGTGTGGGTGTGTGTGTTGGTATTTTGTTTTATTTCACTTTCAATGCGGGTGGCGGGTATCAAGCAACCATCAAGGTTGCTTGTCCTTTTCAATTGTTAGTTGGGGATTTCTGGCTTGGAAGAGTGGAAGAGTCCTTGGCTTGGTGATCTAGGAAACCTCCAATCAACTAAAACCAAAGCTTAAGCCAAACGACTGATCTTGGCCTGGAATTTATTAAAGTAGTAAAGGGTATGTGAGCTTCGGTGTGACTGAAATGCTATGAAGAGCAACTCTCGACTTGTTGTTGTCTCTTTGTGTGTTGGTAAATTTTTCTTGATGTTGTCCTGGCGTCATCATTTCACATTTCATTTTATAAACTCCCGCTCTATTGACCCCTCTGTGCCACACTTGCCTGGTCAACTTGACTGACTTTTAGTTGGGTAAGTGTGGATGGAGCAGCAGCAGCAGCAGCAACAGCAGCAACAGCAGCAGCTGATGGCAGCCACGTCCTTCATCCGGCCGTTGCCTGGCTACCCGGCTGCCTAGGTGTGCCTGTTTGCGGTTGTTGCTGTTGTTGCCTTTGCCTCTGCCTTTGCCGTTGCCTTTGCCGTTACTGGCCTCTGCACGTCAAGTGTCCTTAAAGGGATTAAGGGTGAATGATAGCGGCTTATGTCTTAGGTGTGTCTGGGTGTTGTCTCCTTCGCCAAAATGCCCTTTCTCTCCCTCTCCCTCTCCCCTCTCCCCTTCACTCTGTCTAACCATGTATCGCTCTTTTCTTTCAACTCTCTAAACTAAAATAACAAATTTCTTGCTGTTGTTGCTTTAATGTTTTCACATTTTATTGCGGTTTTTTTTTTATCAAAGGGTATCCCCTGGTTTTTTTTATTTTTATCCAGTGAAAGGATATTTTTGGCTTCACATTTTTATATCATTTGGAATTTTTAAAATCATTTTTAAATAGTTTCTCTATGGCAGGTTGTATGTAGACAGGAAGCTTCTACTAAATGGCAGTCTTGTAACCACACAATTGCTGGTTATAAACAAGACAATTAAAAAGTTATTCAAGGAAAATTAAATGTCTTATTTAGTGGCTTCCTGACTGTGTCAAGTAAATTGCAAGTTTGCGCCTGAGGAAACTCAACTTTTGTCACGTTTACATCAGCTAAAATAACAGCAACAACGGGGAGTTTGTTTGAGGAAAACACAAATAAAATTAAAAACTTTTTATTTCCTCTTTTCTTCTTTCTAAATTTGTAAATTAATTAAGAGAAAAAGAAGAAAATTTATATGTTGCCTTAGCACACAGAGAATATCGATAACCCAAGATCAATCGGGTTATGATGAGCCCTGTACAACACTAGTTATAAGACAACACTGGCATACAAACAGCTGTGAGATAATATCGACGATAATTAAAAATGTTGTTTGCCTTGAACGAACTGAATTTGCATTTATATTTCCAGGTTAAAAATCCACCTTTTTTATTGCCAGATTTATCTGTGGAATGGGGGCAACCCTGGCTGGTGGAATGCATAAGCTGAAATGTTTTTAAATACTCATAAAATCTTAAATAGTTCAAGTTCAACTGCATGTTGCAACATTTTCTCTGCTTTTTTGCTGTGTTTTTTTCGGTTTTTTTTGGTTTTTTTTTACCAGTTTTTTGTTGATGTAGTAAAAAGTTATTTAAACTCATTTTCAGTCAGCGTAGTCAGCACCACAACATGGCGGATACGTGATTTGTTGTGTCGTTGCTGCTATGGCAGCTGATAGTTGTTGTTGCTGTTGCTGCTGTTGCTGTTGCTGCTCGGTTGTAATCGGAAGTGTCAATATATTTATAAAATATTTTTAAACTACGTGGCCAGGAGACAAAAAAATCAAAAAAAAAAAGCAAAAAAAAATTAAAGAACAGAGAGAAAACGAAACATAACGAATTGAAAATCAATTGGCAGACCAAGTGGACATAGGACAATGGACAGCTGACGTTGTTTTTGTTGCTGCTGCTGTTGAATTTCCACATGGAGATGCCTTAGGGGGCAACGGGGGGGCAACGGGGGGCTAAGGGGTCAATAGGGCCAGAGGATCCTCTGTCAAGTGGACAACATTTGAAAGCCAATCCGTTTACTTTTCATTGACAGTTGCGACACATGCGTTGGGCAGTCTGAATGGAACAAGCGAACCCTCCCGCCTACCTCTTGTCAGCTGTGGGGAGGAGGGGGCAGAGCAGTCAATAAAACAAGCAAACACCCCAACGGCAAGAGCAACATGTCACCAGAGAGCAACGGGGGGGTGGTGGTGCTGAAGGGGGGGTGGCCAAAGCACTCAAATTAATAAAATGTGCGCAGACAGTTATGAAAAAAAAGGGCAGAAAAACAACACACAATGACGTGTGGGTGGGGGGGTGTGTTGGTGTGCAAAGTTAAGTGGCCAAAGCTCTCCAACTCCAGTAGCTCCAGCTACAGACGCACCCCAAGCTTTGGGTGGCTGCCAGTCTGCTGCTGCTGCTGTTGCTGCTGCTGCTGTTGCTCTTGGCCTTTCGCACGTCAGACGCTCACTCAGTCAAACTTCTCTCTGGGTTTTTTCACAGGATGTAGGGGGGTGG
>JAWNPV010000115.1:0-36979 GCA_035078785.1 Collessia kirishimana
GTCCTAAGTTCGACTTTTGACCACCCTCCTGGAAGGCCCGTGTACTTTCCAAGCTGCCCATTAGCTTGCTGACGTCCCCATGGGCTTATTTATTTTAAAACTGCTAGCGGCGCTTGATTTTGCTTACTTTTAAGCCTATTTCGCCTCTAAATATATGATTTGGGTGACTTTTTCATAGAGTTTTAGCCTTAACTTTCATTATCAATGATTTTTCCTTATTACCAAGCAAATTTAATTGGTTTCTCTGACTCAATTTTAGGCTAATTGATTTAAATTTAATCCAGACAGCTTAGATATGGAAGATAAATTAAATTTTATTTAGTTTTTAATGCTTTAAAAATATTTTTCAAGCCGCAATCTTATCAATCTGACTGCTCTGATCAGCGGAGAGTCTAAGTAGCCTCATGATCACCACCAGGCAGAGAAGAATCCATTGAAAATTCTCACAGAGCAGGCAGATGAAGTTCTCAAATCATTTATTTAATAAAATCCCTTAGTTTTGTTGTGGGGCCATTTAAGCTTACCAGGCTTTGTTCCTGGTTATTTAATTTAATTTTAATTCTCATTCGTTGGAGCTAATTTTCCGGGTCTTAACTTAGGGGAATTTCCATCACCTTTCTCTCTCTCTTTAGCTCTCTGTGCCTCTCTATCTCGTGGCCCTGTTATCTCAACCACAATTGTGGTATCTCCCCTCGCTGGCTGCCACACTACTTCTCTCACTTTGAACTGTGCAAATTGCACAGCATTGTTCAGCCCCCCCAAAAAGTTGGCCAAGTTAATTACAGAGCTTCGTCCTAGCAGTTGTGGGTCCTGCGCTTTCCATTTGCATTTGCACTTTGCCTGTGTGCGTGCGGCCCTCTGTCTGGTTTATCGATTAGCTGTGGCTTGGCCAGCTCTTCTGTGCTGTAGTTAATTGCTAGTCAGTCAGTCACACAGTCCTCTGCAAACAATTCACAAAAATAAAAAAAAAAAACGGAAGAGAATTTACAATTTCAGCCTTCAACAGGGAATTTCTAAGGGCAGCACCTGAGCGATCTGGCAATCCACTTGGCTATGTCAATAGAGATTTATAGACTCCTCAGCATTGATTAGCCGTTTAAAATGTTTTGATTTTCCGTTAATTATTTTAAATCAACTGACCTATCGATTAGATGATCTAAGCTCCCCCAAGACTCACTCAATTTGCCTATCGATAACTACTCGCAAGGCAACCCTGCCGTGTGAATTGACCCGTCAGAAGTTTTCGTCTTAGAAGGCAACGTTAGATTTCTCATTCCTGCTCCGGCAGCGGGCAAGCCACTACGGCTCTGCCAAACTTATTTCCTCTATTTTATTTCTTTGTTATTTCTTTGGCTCATTTAAGCGCGTTAAGTTCCTTGTTGGCCACCAGTATCTTTGGCCTGGACAAAGCGTCTTAAATCGCAGTCAAGAATCTTTAATCTTTTCAAAATACACTGGTAGATACATGAGTTTCCAACTTAGTATCTTCAAACCAGTCCTTTAGAAGTCACCCCCCGAATCTAACCAAACTTTTTTTAATTCGGTTTTTTTTATGGACCTAATTGGTTTTATTAAAAGAAAAAATAAAAAAAATTATTTTTGCAACTAAAGTTTCACCAAGCAAAGTAAAAGGGGGGAAAAAAAAAAATTGAATAATAAGTTAAATATTTTTAACTTTTTTATATATATAATTCTATTAAAAATTATGACTTTCGTTGGTTAGACATAAAAAAGTTTTAATATTTTTTTTATATTCAATTTATTTCAACTCGAATAAAAAAAATAATTATTTACAATTTTTTCCCCAACAATGCAAACTTATAAAATAATGTCTTATGAAATCTATAAAAAAAGTTTTTTTTTTGTTTTGGAATTTCTTATATTAAATCTATTAAAATAAAAGTTTATTTTGTAACTAAAATTTCACTACGCAAAGTAAAAGAAAAAAAAAATTGAATAGTAAATTATTTTTATTTTTTTCTATTTAATTTATTGCCATTAAAAATTAATTATATTTGTTACTAAATTTTTACCTTACAGAGAAAATTAATAAAAACTTCAATAATTAAATAAAAAATTTGATTTTTTGTATATGAAATTTAATTCTATTAAAATAAGTCATTTTTGGAACTACGTTTGTACTAAAATAAATTATTTTAACTTATGTATATCAAATTGAATTCTATTTTAATCAAATAAATGATTTTTGTAACCAAGTCTTGACTAAATAAATTTAAATTAATAAAAAATTCTTTTATAAGAACTGTAAATAAATTATTTTTTATTATATTTTGTAAATTGAAATAAATAAAAAATTATCTTGTAAGAAATATAAAACTAAAATATTTTCTTGTATTTTTATATAAATTAAAATAAATCAAATGAATTGAATAAAAACATTGTTTAATAAAAATTGTAAATACATTTTCTTCTTCAGATTTATATAAATTAAAATAATTCGGAAAAAATCAATAAAAAGTTGCTCGTTAAATATATAAATAAATTTCTATTCTCTTCTTTCTTCTAGAAATAAAACTTCAATATATGGAATTAAATAAATCGGATGAATACAGCATGAAGGCTTTGGTCGCTTTATATTGTACTATTAAATTTAAATTTAAGATAAAATTATAATAAATAAATGAATTAATAAATCAGCTGAAATTTACAAAATATATAAATAAATTTTTTTCTTTATTTTTATATAAATTAAAATAAATCGGAGGGATCCTGCAACGTCTTGGCATTTTAATAGTAATTAGCTCTAACAGGCAGGCAGCCTGGCCTTTCTTATAATTTAATAGGACCATATCATCTTGATTGTATGGCAGAAATATTTATTTCATTATTTTAGTACCTAGAAAATCTATTTAAAATATTTTCCTCAAAGCGCCGCTGGTCCTATGAGATACTAGAGGAAACTAATCCAGGAAAAGGAATCGGAACTGTATGTTTCTAGGGTTAAATGAGCCTGGCGATGTGGATACTTCCAGAGAGAGATTTTTAAGAATTTTATAAAATTTATTTACAGCTAAAAAAATATTTGTAAAAATTGAAAAAATGCTTTCAGGCTTCTGCGAGCTGCCTTGGCTGATGCTGCTGAGTAAGATAAATTGTCGTTGTGTTTATAAATCGAATAATGGGATTTCCGTTTTGAAATTGTCGTCCTCAAGGACTCGAAAACATTATTTTCATATTTATAATGCCATATGCTGGGGGGCGGGGGGGCACTTGAGCCTCAAAGAGATGTCGCATAAATCAGCGAACATAAAGCCCAAGTGGCAAATGTGTAATCACACACACAACCATGTCTCTCTCTCTGTGCTTGTGTGTGTGTAGGACTATTTATAATCCATATGCAAAAGCACAACACAACAGAACACAGGAGAAGAACAAACGACAACCATAACGCCCACTTCATAGGCTAAAAGCCTTCGTTTTATAAGGATTTTTTCGTTGTTTTTTTTTTCCTGTATTTTTTCTGTATTTTTTATTGTTTTTTTTTTTTATATGATTCGTTTGATGTTTTGGCGGCCACTTGAAATGCATTTAAAAACTTATGCATTCAGTTCACTTAGTCAGGCCTTTAGCGCTTCCTTCGCCTCTCCTCTCTCTCTCTCTCTGCCCCCTGTTCGTTGCCTGCCAAAATGCAAATTATAATTTCATTTATGTTCATTTCATTGACGTCACTTTGCATTTCTCATTGATTTCGATTGATCCCCCAGCAAATAGCAAATGCGCTGCCTACTTATGGGCGTTGCGACGCTCCATCACACCAATTAGACTAAAAGCCCGAACGGCAAACTAATTAACTCCAACGAAAATGGGCAAATGAAGTCAACAGAACGACTGACGTTTTGTGTTTGCTCAGACCGAGTTCCCAGGGGACCGACGGTGTCAACAAAACTGCATTCAAATGCAACAGCCGCCGGCGGTTGCCTCCAGGATAATAATTTATTAGCCACAGCCAGGCAGCCACAGACAGCCTTGGGCCAGCGTCAACCGCAATCTTTCGATTAACTGGCGCTGAGTTTTCTTCAATGTCTTTGTTGTTGCTTAGCCAAGGACCCAGGCAGTCAGGGGAGCCCGGGGGGAGCCAGGGGAGCAGCCTTTCAGCCTGTCATTGTTTCTGGTTAATAAACATTCAAGTCGCATTGGTTGATGGCTTTTCTCATTCAACTAATGGCCAAAATGGCAGGCGAAACAACAATTGCGGTTGACACTTCACTGGCCAATTGGCCAAGGCAAACACAAGAGCCACCAGCTAACAGGCAGTCAGACAGGCAGACAGACAGATTATTTCAGCATTTCCAATTCACCATTCACAATGGAAAATATTTAGAAAAATTTGAGAAGAAACTGCAACTCAGTGGGCTGCTTCTCCTGCTGCTTTTCCTTGGGCTGCTTATGCTGCTGCTTCTGCTGCTGCTCTTGCTGCTGCTGCTCCACATGGACGTTGGCGACGTCTCTTTGAGCCACTTGGAAATCGTTAATTTCATAATTACATGTTTCATGCACACGCTTCCCAGGCTGGCAGGCGGACGGACAAGCGGACGGCCTGGCAGGCAGTCAAAGTGCCCAAAATGGGCGGCTGGCGGAAAACCAGGCGACACAAAGCCTGTGTGAGTGCGAGTGTGTGTGTGTGTGAGTGGCATATAAGTGGCAGCCAGGCAAAAAGCCAACACCATTTTGGTCATAATTTAGTTTCTTTTTTTTTTTTTTGCCCGTCCATTAGCAGGCAGCAGGGCAGCAGGACGACGCACAGGAGGCAGCCTTTGTTGCCCTGCCACTTGGGCAAGAAATCAGCACCATAAGAGAGTGAGAGAGGCATGAGGCAAAGACTCACCACAGAGACAGAGACAGAGGCAATGGCAAAGGCAGAGGGCAACAAGGTAGAGTGGCCAAGTGGTCCGAGTTCCAGCAGCAGCAGCAGCAGCAGCAGCAAGGAGCGGACAGCAGAAGAAGGACGAGTGGATAATTATTAATAATTATCGCATTGACGTTGTATTCGTTTTCAGTTTTATTTATTTATTTTCTCTTCGCTTCTTGGTGTTTTTTTTTCTCCTTTTTTTTCTGTTGCCCTCTTTAGTAAGCCAGTGTGTGTGTGTGTGCGGGTGTGTGGCTGTGAGTGTGTGTATGCTTGGTTCTTACTTAAGTGGTTTATATAATTGGTCAACTTCTGTTGGCTGCCTCTTGGCCTCTCTGCCCTCCTGGCCCTCTGACTTCTGTGATTTCTAATTGCTCAAGGGTTGGTCGCTAGGGTTGGTCGCCCCACGGGCCTTAAGTAACCAGCTAAGGTGGCCACAACTGCTCTACGGATTTTCCAAGATTTTTTCTATAATTTTTATTAAATAAAAAAAAATTAATTTATTTGAATTTTTTCCACCTTTTTTTTGGCTGTAGAAAATTATTTTCTAGGACGAAGCATGAAGAACTCAGCAGAGAAGTTGAATAAACTTCAACGTAGCTTTGTCTATAGACAGTTGAACTCTTTAATGACCAACAGAGCTTAAAACTTGAGCCTGCCACCAGGCACTTTAGAGCTATAGAGAGTGCAGAGTTGCCAGACATGTGTTGGCTGTTAAAGGAAACTCTAAGACCCTGAAATGCAATTGTTTTTACGATTAAAAATAAATATAAAAGAAGAAACCATTGAAGCTTTAAGGACTCGGAGAATTTAAATTTTCTTATTAAAAAAAATATGGATTTGCCTGCCTGGAGTGCAGCAAGGCTGCCAACAAGGCTGCGTATTTTCCAGGGCCACATTGAGCCTCACACAGACCCACCCAGCCAGGTTGCTTCATTTGCTTTTCTTATTCATTGTCCAAATGTCTCTGAAATAATTATGATAACTGCAAAGGACACTTGCATATGGCAGCCTGTGATTCGGTCTCCAGTCTCCTTCACTGCTTTGGCACAGCCCAAGCACATGAGCTCATTAAGCATTTTAGACGTATTAAGCGCATTTTTTCAATTACTGAGACACATGAGACACATGGAGAGGGAGAAAGAAAAAGAGAGAGAGAGAGGGAGAGAGAGAGAAACAGAAGGATATTTAAATGGAATTCAAAACGCACATAATTCGAAATTAATCTGAGAAAAAAGAACGAAATGAATTGCTACTTCTGGCCTAAACAGGTTCGAGTCTGATGAGGATGAGAGCTTCGTCCTTTGTGGACTTTGCGCCTAAATGAGCAGCAAATGCTTTGACTTTGGAATCATTTCATCATTCCATCATCATCAGCACTTCAAAAGTCTCTAAGCCATAATGATGACGATGATGATGATGGTGGGGAGCGTGGTGGCTTTGGCTTTCAATTTGACCAGCTAAAGAGCAGTTGGGGGATGAGGCTACGTAAATGAAATGTATAAATCTTATTCAAAGATACTTTCAAGTGGATTTGGCCAACGCTGAGGGATTTTCGTTCTCCTTAATTAAGCTGCTCAGTCACTTGTCTAAGCTGCCCGCCAGATGGCGTCCTTCTGGCTCTAGCAATTAAACAAGATTTTAGCAAATAAAAGGTTTTTCAATTAAAAAAATTAAATAAAAAATTAAAAAAAAAACCTTCAGACTGTCACACTGAATTCTTTTCTCAAGGATTCAACCAGCCAACAGCTGTAGCCAGAACCACAACAAACTTGTCAAACATTTTTTTATTTATTTATTTTTATTTGGCGACTTGTTAACCAAACAAATTGAATCAGCTGATGCTCAGCTAAGCAAAACAAAAGGAAAAACAATTCAATATCAACAAGCAGCCTTAAGGACAGCAGCAGGAGCAGGAGCAGGAGGACCAAGCAGCAGTCAACCTCAGTCGTCAGCCGTTTATGGCAACGAATTTTATGGCAGCGCGCTCTGTGGCAGCCAATAGATGGCGCTGCTAAGGCTTAAACTCAGCTTATTGTCCTTAACAAGCCGTATACTTAACACACAGTCTACACACACTCACTCACACAGGCACACACTCCGGCCAGGACCTTTAGCTAAGCTGATTTAAAAAGCTTCAGGTCCATCAGGGTGCGTGTGCTGGCTGTGCCAGAGCCAAAGCTAAGAATTCGCTAGGCTGACTGGCTGGATTTTATCAGTTAAAGCTCACAACTTTCGCAAAGCTTCAGTTTAAAATTTAAAAAGCTTGCTAAAAAGATTATTTTAATGTCTGCTTAGCATCTCTAAGAAATGTTTTTGAAGTCCCAAAAGAATTTAACCGATGGATTGACAAGACTTTGAGGTTAGAAAGAATCACGGCTGCGCCCTGTTAACATGTCTTTCCAGGAAAGAAATCTCTTCTTAGATTGGTAGCTGATCGGTCCACTAGCCTCAACAGACATCTCTTGATAATTTCGAATAGAACACAGCACTGCATAGCTTGGAGGTTCATTAATCATCATCAATAAAATCCCAGCAAGGAAAACCCTTGGAAAAATCTAGAAATCTTCTCCAAAAATCATAATTTTAAACATCTGAGGCGAATATCTTTCAAAAAATTAAGAAATTTAAATAGTTTAGCCCACCTTGGGCCTTGGACTATGTTGGTTAAAGTGCCTAGCGGCTGGCTAAGGCACCCTAAGAGACTAATTCCAGTCAAAAAGCAATCTGCCATAGACAAAGCTTAAGAAAGCCTTTGAGCTGCTTTTAAATTGCACCACTAACCTGCTTAAATCTAATAAATAAACCAACTAAGCTGCTTGCGCAAAAGACAGCTTAGTTAGGACCCTAAACAAGGCAAAAGCAGTTAAAAAGTTAATTTAATTAAATTCTTTGTAAGAAGTTTACTTAATCAGTCTGAGCTTAACGAACTACATCGTACATCCAGAATTTTACAAATTTTCTTTGTTATTGGATATTTAATTTGTCAGCGAATTGAGTTTCCAAGGCCGAAATATCCACGGTGACGTTGTGCCAAGCACTGGATGAGGATTTCACGCACTTTTCCGTCTCAAGACGCTGATTTAATTTACGCAGACGATGAAGACGAAGGAATTCCTTAGTGCGTATAGGCAGAGCAAATCCGGCTTCATCCTTCCGGACCTCATAGCCTCTGCAATACCAAACGAAATTATCAAAGCCGTTGAGTTTACCAAACCAAATTCGACTTACAATTGCATATCACTTGGGTCCTTGGCTTTCTTCAAAGAATTTTTCTCCTCAATGACACTGCAAACAGATCGATGACTGGCAAATCCAGCGAGAATTTGTGAAAGAATTTTAACCTACCTGGCCTGGTCAGTTCGGGGATCCATTTCCAATGAGCGGTGAACAAAACCTACGAGGAAAATAAATTGATTTTGTTTCAGCTGATTGCTGGCAACGTGGATAATTTATATTCGTGGAAGCTGTGTTTGCAGTGGAAATGTTTCACCGAAAAATTTTTATTACATAATGAAGCAGCACATCATGTCACATTGACAGTTCCAGAGCTGCCAACTTGTTTTCAAAATGAATGGAAACCCTATGAGACTGTAGCCCTACAATGAATATTTTCAATTTTATAGCTAAAAAATTTTAATAAAAATTATTTAAAATGGAAAAACCCAAGAAAACTTCCCTTTTCATTTATAAAATACTATTTTCAATGTACAGCCAGCAGTGGCCTAGCAATGACACCAAGCTAGAGGGCCTGAAATTCGATTACAAAAAGCTGCCGCTGGCAGGGCAACTTAATACGTCAAGTGTTTGAATTGTCGGCTAAAAAAAACCAAAAAAAATACCTAAATAGATACTTTTGCTAGTTGAACTCTGAAGATGATCGGAAAAACTATCGATTAGCGGGGAATTTCGATAAATTAACGATAGGGAGACTCATGGGACAACAGTTTCATGTAATTAACAGGCTTTTGATTAATTTAATAACCATAAATACATGTTAACGGTACTTGGCATACCACACAAACACATGTGCATATGTGTGTCTGTCAGGATACTGTATGCTGGCATCCATCCTGACGAATGAATTGTCACTTTCTGATTGAATCAACTTTATTTCAAAATGATGCCACTTAGGCCTGCCCTCTCTGCCTCCCTCGCTCTCTCTCTGGTTTGACTAAGTTGGTAGGATATGGCTCTTTGCATGCGGCTGTCACACACACACACACTCGCACACACCCATCCACCCACTCGCATGCAGAGGCAACTAGGACATGCTGTTGCTGATTTGTAGCATACTTTTTGGCATGTGCAACAACGTGCCAACCGAAATAAACTTGATAACAAGCAATTTCTCACGTCTCTTGAAGCATGGAGCGTGCCATCCACAACACCAACGTCATTATCACACTGCCACTGTTCACACTGCTGCTGTTGCCACTGCTGCTGCTGCTGCTGCTCATGATGATGGCGATGATGATGATCAATGGCTTTGCCACTGTGTTGTGTATTTTTTTCTGTTGGAAAACTAGATTTGTTTTGACTTTTGGCGCCGTTGCACGTTGCCTCGTTTTGCTTATCATTAGTTTAATTGGTGGGTGGCTTGCTGGCAGCCTCTTGTTGCCCAGTTGATGGTGACAGCTTTTGTTATTGTTGTTGTTGCCATTTAATTGGATGCTGATGCTGCTGCTGCCGTGGGCCGTGCCAGCCCAGCAGGTGGTCGGTGGGCTGGCTTCGTCTATTTTGACATTTGACACAATTTGATAGGAATAAAAAAAAAAAAAACCAGAAGGAAACAGAGAAGGTAGAGGAGAGAGAAAGACGCGGGCATAAACAAAACACCCCTCTGGGGCGTGTTGAACAAACTTTGACTTTTAATTTGTCACTAATTTTCCATGTCTCGTCAAATTTCATCTTCCTATTACGCGCTGCACTGTTGTTGTTTTTGCTGCTGCTCATTAACGCCTTTCAAGCCAACACACACACACCCATACACACACCCATCTAGCCAAGCTCCGAGCTCATACAGCCAGCATAGGAGAAGCTCAAATTATTCCAATTTGGTCTCGCAACGCTGAAATGAAAGTGTCAACTTTAACGAGCCTCAAATTGTTTTTATTTTTACTTACTTAATAAAAATAATAAATAATAACGAGACTTCCTGCCCCCTCTTCTCCCCTTTGCCAACAACAACAACAACATCAAGGCTATTGATTGCTTGAGCCACAGTCCATTGCCCGCCTCTTGCCAGCCACCCAACTCAGCCATCAGCCATCAGCCATCAGCTATCGGCCGCCTGCCATTTCCGTTTGGGGAGGGCATGAAGGCTTCGGGGCTTTGATTGATTGGAAAACTGATTCAATCTTGCGGCTGCCACACATATTTCATGTTATTATTCGGATTATTACACTTTGTGCAACATTATTTCGACATGGTCTGGCGACAGGCGACAGTCGGCAGGCGACATGGATAAGTGAGGCGCATTAGAAAGCCAACAGCCTGGTAGATTGGCAAGTAAATTATAAAAAAACTGGGTCTTGCAAGAGGCTGGCTGGGGGCTGTTTAATTTGACTGGACAGTCGATGGCAATGGCAGGTGATTTGCTTGGCTTTTGACAAGGTTTTTGCCCTAGAAAAATATAAATTTTCATTAGAAGACGGCCAACTTGAGGTGGATTTGCAATCATTTTAGTCTCTCGCTGGTTGTCAAAGATTTTACTATGCCCAGCAACTGTATTTAACAGTGTTAAGCGGTTTGCCTGCGTCTGTGGAAGTCAGAGGTTGTGTTAAGAATGTTTGTTTGCCCAGAAAACAATCAAATATTTACCTAAATCCATGGAGAATGGTTTTTCCTGCTGTCTACATATCGATACAGAGAACTGAAGACACCTAGGCAAAGCCTCAGCGCCAGAGTTGCTCTCCTTTCTTTCCTTCTTACAATGCAAAGCCTTTTACCCTTAAAATATTTTTACAAAAAGATCCATTTGAGTTGCCTGGGACTTGGAATTCATAAAACCATCCAAACTACATTGCCAGATCATTAAAAAACTCATCCATCAGCCAGTCAGCTGATACTGACTGATTTGCTATGAACAACTAATTACACATTCAACCAGTCAACAAAATATATCCAATTGGTTAGGAAAATGCAATTGATTGAATGTCCTGTGTGCATTCAACTGTCCAAGGCAGCCACGTGTTCCATCAGGACTGCAGTCTTGAGCAGCGGCTGCTTAGGTAAGCGAATGTTGTTTGCTACACATTTGACGAATTTTTCAATAGGTTAAAAGCTCACAGACCCTTTTAGATCCAAAAGCTGCTGCTGACACTGAAGTTTAGTAGAAACAGTAACGTTTGACCACTAGGCTTAATGGTCAACTTATATCCTAATGATAAAGACAAACTGATTCATTATATATCCATCGATCTCGACGGCTGTTGGTCTGTCAAGCCAGAAAAAAATCCACCTATTTAGACAATTGCTGTCAAAACATTTGGTAATTGATACCAAAGTCCTTGGCCAGGCAAACGGCAGACAAAGCCTGCTGAAAAGGGGGCACAAAAAATATAAGAGGAAACGCGTCAAGTTGATTAAATTGCGTGAAAAGCAAAAAAAAAAAGAGAAAAAAACGGGGAAAAGAAAAGAACAAGAGCGGTGAGAACAACAAGCAGGATAATGACAAAAAGGGGAGCCAAAGCCAAAAAGGATTGCCAAAGGGATATTGCCAGTGTCATGATGATCGGGTTTCAATTACAAAAGGAAGTGCGGCCTCTGCATGGGCCTCAATCCCAGTGCCAGTGTCAGTGTGAGTTCGAGGGCTCCAATTCCAATTGAATTGCCATTGCTGTTGGCTGCTTCCTGGCGCAAATGTCATTCGTCCAGCCGCAGCCGCAGGACCAGGACTAGGACCACAGAGCAAACAAAAGGCCTTTGTGCTTCCTTTAATTACGTCAAGTGATTCGTTGGCTCTGCCAGTCGCAATAAGCAAAATGGAAATAAAAACGCCATTTTCGAACGATGTGAGTTGCCAGCTTCCTACTGCTGCTCTTCCTGCCACAACCACAACCACCGCCATTGCCATTGCCGTCGCCACAACTTCTGTGACATTTTTTCATGTTTGTTAACAGCTAAATCCACCTCCAACTCTCTGGCAATTTCGATTTCCCCTTTTCCAAACAGCCAACTGCCTTGGGCTTTGCCATAATTATCGAGATTCCCAGCTTCTTAGCAGGTGATTTGCATAGCCGATCGATCCGTCACATTTCTCAATCAGTTTTCACCATTTTCTCCATCAAGCGAGTCAATGAGCCGCAACAACAACAGAGCGAATCCTCAAATGCGAATTTCGTTTTCCACTCCAATTGAGACGCACAGATGAGCGCCACTTGACAACCGACAAGGTCCTGCCATTTCCATTTCCATTACCATTTCGATATCCATTCGGATTCGCATTTTCGGACGCCGCCTGTGCAATCATTATATTTTTATGCCTATTAACGGTAAATCCAGGACATCCAACCAACCGGGGAACATTTGCATAAATTTCTTTCTCAGGTGCTTTGGGCAACCAAGCGCGAATCCTTCAGAGCCAAGTGTGTGTGTATCTCACACTCTGATTGCCAAATGAGGTAGAAACTGATTGGAGATAGAGAGACTCTGCCAAGCACCTGCCCTGGGTGGGAAGACTACTTAGGTCACCAGCCAATGCCTAGAAGAGAACACTAAGCGCTGCCTCTCAAAGCCAATAGTCCAGTCAGCTGGTTATCCTCCACCAGATCTTGGTATCCTCTGACCAAGTTAATTGGTTTCATCTGTAAAGAAAATTATTTTCTATTGGTAACCAAGTCTTAAGACACCACATTGCAAGGCCTTTGGCCATCCAGAGTCAAGTTTTTTCAACATTTATTGAGTTAATAAGCTGCGGAACCAACAAAACTGATTGGATTTCTTTTGAACTGGGAGACCTGCATGCTTAAAGAACACTGAAAACTTTTTCAAAAAGTCCGTTAACACGTTTAACGGTTTTCGGATTAATTGTGGACAGCCGTCCAGTGAATGAAAATTTATTTCCTGCTGGTGACTGTAACCACATCGGGGCCATCGAGCAGCTCACATTGCTTCGACTTCTTCTCGTCAAAGTGATCATCGGGGATTTTACGTTTAGCGCCAGCCCGAGACTTCCGAATGGGCAATCCTTGTAGCTCATTCTTGGCGCTGTCACCACTCTCCTTTGGCTTGGCTCCTACACGCTTGGATACGACGGCATCCGGCTTTACGCCGCCCTGAGGCTGATGCTCAGGCATAGTTAACTTGGTTGGAGTGCATTTTAGCTTCACTTCCAGACTGGTGATACGACGAGACAACAGGCCGTTCATGTCCTGCTTAAAGCGCAGCTTCTTCTTGGTCTCTGCCAGCTGCTTCTTGGTCTCCGACAACTGCTTACTCAGTTCCTGGTTCTTGCACTCCACGCGGTGCTCCTGGAGCTTCAGCACAGACATCGAGTCACACAGTTTGGAGATCAGAGTATTCATCTTGTTCTCTGCGACGCGCTTGTTCTCCTCCCACTCCAGTTGTTGGGCCTTTAAAGCTTTGTTAACGTTGTTCAACTGCTCCTGCAGCTTGCTAACATCGTTCTGCGACTCATCCAGGCTACCCATGGTAAAATAGATGCGCGACACGGAACATGAGTTGCATTTAGTGCGGCATTGGGGACAAGTCTTCGATCTGTCGGGCAGTCCAATTAGAAGGGTCCGGAGCACATGGAATTAAAATGGCAGAGGTTGCACTCACCTATTCAACCACTTCCTAATGCAGGCCTTGTGGAACAAGTGGCCACATGGTGTGCAAAACACCTCATCAGACGGGGTGTACAATTCCGTACATATAGGACACTGTAGACACAACATTTAATTGGTTAAATTTTTCAACTTTCGTCTCTCAATTGCAGGCAATAAGAAATGCAGCTCTGCAAACGTCATTCACGTTGCTCGTTTTCCGTTTGAAGATTAACTTGAGTGATTGGCAATTGGATCAGCTGATGGACAAGATAGCAACGATCTGGCAGCACTGTCAATCGTTAATGTAATCTAATTAGAGTAACTGAGACCAACACATAGCTCCATTGCATCCAGGCTATTCACAGTCTAATCAGTCGGGTGAACTGTCCACTCACTCGCCATAGAGGAAAAGACTGTGACAACAGTCCGTTGACACTTCCACGTGGTTATTTAAACTAGAATATCCATGTGGTTTATTACAGATGCCGACTTGTTTAGGTTAGGTTTTGGGGAAAAAAAATTTCAAGAAAAGAAGAAGAAAAACTAAATGGATTTTTTAGCACGACAAGGCAATGCGTCACACTTTAAAGGAATCGTTGACAAAACAGCTTAAATCAGCCAACGAGTTGCTGCCTCATCTTCCCTTCATTTTCTAGATCAAACTAACTTGTCTACCAACAAACAGGCTTAGACAAGTCTGAGTAATTGGGTTGTCTAATGAGTTGTAATCTGTCTCAGCTTGTCAAGTGGAGTTGCCACCACGCTATCAATATTCATTTAAGACATGTTAAACAACAGTCTGCTTGCGTCTGTCGAAGTTAGAGGTTGTGCTAAGCTTGTTTACGTCTAGAAATTAGTTTTATTGATGAAATATTCAAGTGAAAAACATTTGCCATTAGGTTAAACCTGCCTTAGTCAAGTGATCGAGTTGTTTTCCCTTTGCCAAATCCCTATTGTTGTGAGCCAATGGCCTGGGTGCTTCAGTTCATTGCTTTCCTCCTGGCTGGGCCCAATCAAACAATCGACATCAATCATAATTTTCGCTATTTTCTTGTTACATTGATTACATTTATTCAGGTTTTTCCTTTCGTTTCCTTTCTGTTGCTTTTCTTGCCTTTTATTTCATTTCCTTTTGGTTTTCTTTTCTTTTCTCATTTTATATGACAATTTCATGTCTCGCAGCGAAAGGGCGGAGGTGAGAGTTTTTCAATGGAATTGGTCTTCATAGTGATGTCCTTAATCCTTGTCGGCAGGGCAGCGGCGGCAACGGCGGCAACGGCAGCAAGCGGGGGTAGCACTAACACAATGGGTTGCTCCTTTCGATGTTGCCTGTCAGATTTAGTGTTCATTTGTGGTGGGAAAATTGTCATAATCTTTTGACGTGCGTCCTAGCTGCTACCCTCTTAGCCAACCGCCGGCGCTTTCCCGGTCTTCCCATGGTTTTTTCCTTCTGTCGTTTTCTTTCTGTCTCAGTGCGCCCACGCTGCGTCCTTGCTGACAGCTCTCGCTGCTCGCCTTTGATACTTAATAAGAAATTGTCCTTTACAGGATTAGTGAGCGTTTGAGGTTGACAAAGCATTGAGTTTCCTCATAATTTGCATGCGATGCTCCGCTGCGCTTCTCCGTTGCTCCATGGCTTTGCTCCTCCTCAGCCTCACACCGCTGCGTTGGCTGGCATATCGACTTACAAGTCATTAAAATTTCACAGCTGCCAACTTTCTTGGCCAAAGAGCAATTGGCCTGATTAACACTGGCAGCCACAGTGAAGCCACAGTGCTCCTGGGCAGGCTAGGGAGCCGTGTGGTCTCGTCCATCGCCTCCTGCACACGTACGACTATCTCATGTGACTGTGCAATTGGGTTTACTCAGCCGATGATCATCACCATCATTATTATCATTGCAGTGTCCAGAATCCAATTTGCTTGCTTGGACATGACCAACGAGATGAACAAATTCAGCTAGAAATTGTCAAGCAAATTGGTCCGAATGCATTGAAGGAGAACAGAAATGAATGAAATGAAAAAAACAAAGAATAAGGCAAGCACAGGGCAAAGGCTCCAGCTGTGTGGCCAAATGGAATAGAAAATAGAAGGCTTGAAAGCTTGAAAGCGAATATAAATAGATAAAAAATTATTTACAATAAAAATATCCTCTTTCTCAATCGCTTTTGCCTGAAGCCAAGGGAAAAACCAGTTGCCTATCTAACACAAAGGGACAGGAAGAGTTAAATTTCTCAGGGCAAACATTTTAGACATTTTAAAAGCCCTAAAAAACAGAGAATGGAACTTTAGTTAGTTCTTTGGCATTTTCCTGCTAATTAAACATTTAATTTAATTTAAACATTTTTCTAGCTAGACTCTCCTAACATATAGCTGTCATACAAGACCTCTATGACTAACATAGCGATGATTCTGGCAATTTAAATGACAAACTAACTGAACGTTAATAAACAGCTCTCTGCTGACAACAGGGTTGCCTTGGCAATCATCGATGATTAATCGTTAATCGTTACATCAACTGAATGAGCTAAGCTTTGAGCAGAGCCGTTAAAACCTAACCAAAAACAAAGAAAGTTATAAAACCACTAAATTATTGAATTTATGCAGAAAATATTAGATTTAATCTACAGTTCATTTTCTTAGCTCTTAGAATAGATTTCAGATTCAGCCTTAGCTTAAGTGAGTGTAAAAAGCACAGGACGATGCCTTACAGCTGTCATTTGAGGTGATTTTTAGAGTTCCAGGTCTCAGTCATCAGACTACGAGCGCGTGAGGCTTTTAAAATGATTTTTCTAGCCAGATAAATGGAATATTTCTTAAGGATCAGGATGGGTAAGGTGAGATATAGAAATCCCCTCTTGATGGACAGCAGAAATTCATCTCGATGGTTTACAAGACTCCAAGTCCTTAACAGTGAACTGCACTTTCAAATCGTTGTGATTGAAATTGGAAGGATTCGCTTACGCAGGGCCACTTGAAATTAAAACCAAGACTCTGAGCAGCCGACAGCGCCGGGATACTTGAGAAGAAGACGCCGCCTTTGAAAGTGCAACCCTTTCTCATTAAAAATCATTTAGGAAACAATTTTTAATAACTTCATCAATGGTGCTTCAGTCTGTACGCACGCAGCTCGCTGTCCTGCGCCTGCAAGGCGTTAAGGGTTAGCCGAAGGCAGCCAGGGACCAACAACAACGGGGGGCGTGACGAGCGCCATTCAGGCAGAAGGCAGAAGGCAGCCAGCGTTCTGGAGGGCGGCCCCGTATTTTTTGAGTGCACAGGACGACGCACAGGCTGCAGCCATTGCTGGGATGCAGGCAGCAATGTCAACCTGGAGCAGCTGCCTTTGATTAAATTAACACACACACACAGGGGCACCAACACAACGACAGGCACACACAGCATGGCTTCCAAATATGGCCAACTCAGTGTGCCGCCGCCCGCTCCTTCAAGTGTCCTGCGACCTTTGCACTTGTCGGCTGCTGACTCCACCAGCCAGCCCACCTGCCCACCCACACACCCCGTGCTCGAGTGCAGTTTATTGTTTGATTAAAACAAAAAAAAAAAAAAAAATGGAAAAACGTCGTTCAACCTCGCTGCCTGGCTTTTGTGCATTTGCTTGCCAAGCTGGAAGACAGCAGAGGAAAGAAGGAGAAAAAAAAAAGAAACGAATTTTTCGTTCCCAATGCTGGTGGCTTTGTGTGTTGTGGGGGCGGCTCTTTGAAATTTTTTTAAATTTGAAATTCAAATTAAAATAAAGAAAAACGAAAAAATCAAAAAACCGTTCGCCATAATCAAAGCGAAGCTGCCACCCACCCAATGCCAGGGGAGTCGGCCATCATGGCAACTGTTTAACCGCCTCCCTCATCGGCGGCGCTCGTTTCGCAATGGACGCCAACCAATTTCAATTTGGAATCCAACACCGTGGACACATCAAAAGAGATTTTCACGATTCATGCATATGAAGTGTGTGGAAAATGCTCTCCGCGAAGCCTTTGTGATTGTGCAACTTTCCACCATGGGCAGCCCCATCTGGCTTGACTGCCTCTGGAGTGTTTAGCGCGCGGATGGCAAAACAAAAAGGGCAGTAAACATCAGCCAAAATGAGAATTATTATGAAGACATCTGAGAGGTTTTACGCCTCGACGCGGCCTCTAAATGAAATCGCCTAAAGATCCGTTACATAATGGGCAGACGCTCCACTTCGAGGGGAGACCCCAGGGCAACCAGGTTGGCAAGACACTAGAGGATTTTGCATCGCTTTCTTCTTGTCATTAGACGCGTTTCAACTGAATTTCTTATACTTAAATTATTTATTTAGCTTGGTAAAGTTTTTCTTTGGTTAATTAAAGGCCTTAATTGACCTGCAAGTGTGGTAAAGTGGAAGAAAACAGTCAGCTGTAGATAGGAAAGCTAGAAAACGCTATTCAAGCATCAAGTAAAGCTTAAAAAAAAATACCTCAACGATCCTTAATGTCATCTAGACCACCGGGTATATCAAATATGGTGGCAGCTATATGATCTAGTGGTTCCATCTGAGCAGTATAAACTTAAGTTAATAGAAAACGATGCAAGAATTCTCATCCCTCTGCCTCTGAAGTGTTTTAAATAGAAGGGAATAAAGACAAGAAGACTTTCCTCAAGGAAATAACATCCTATTGGGCAGGTAACAGCCTGATGGACTTTTAAAAATACCAGAATTCAAGTCCTTCCGACTGTGCCGTGTTGAATCCCGCTATTACTATACCAGTGAGCTGGCATTATGCAGTCGCATCATTTCGATAGCCCAGGTACTTCACGTAAAAGTATAGAGCGGGTGGGGGGTTGGGCGAGCTAAATGGATGTGCGTCCAGTACAAGAACACAAGCACACAGGACTCAAAGAAGCAAAACCAGTAAAGGAACCAAAGAAGCGAGACAACACAGAGGACACAGAGGACACGCTAAGAGATATGTGAATGTGAGAACCGAATCCTTGGAGCATATTAATGCAAATGGAAATTATGAAGGAGAAAAACGCACAAAGAACCTGCATGGAGGGTGCTGCATGTTGCACGTTGCACGTTGCAGGCTGCAGGCTGCAGGCCATGCGAGACTCACTGGCGGTTGCGCTTGGTTGGTTCGTTATTCGGTTACATTTCATTATGGTAAAGCAAAGCAGCACAGAGCAGAGCAAAGGAAGGCAAAGCACAGAGCAGCACCGAGCAGCACAGTTGAGCCAGAGGCAAATGATGATGCCACAAGGTATGTCATGAAGCAGCGGGATGATAGAGGGTGGCTTGGGAGGAGGGTAGGAAAGTAGGAAATTTAATTCTTTCCAGTTTTATGAATAATCACAAGATGCCAAGATGACAGAGCAACGCACACTTTTTTTATAAATTAAGGATAACGACGTACGTCTCGGTTGTCTCGTTGCCGTTCGCGTTCGCGTTCTCATTCGCATTCGCATTCGCCTCCTAGACAAGGATTGGTGAGAGGCCAGGACTGTGGACTCTGTAATGAGACGTTGCCTCCACAGTCCCCTGCGTATATCCTTGGCTGCTTTGCATAATGTGCAACCAACCGCCTTGCAATGCTCTCCACAGCCCACCGTCTCCATTGCTTCCATTGCTGATGCTGCTTGTCTTTCAACCTTCCTGCCTGCCTGCCTGCCTGGCTGCCTGCATAATTGTTATATGTTTGTCACCCCACCTTTCCTTTCCTCTCACCCTCCCCCGTCCCATCCCGTATCCAACCGGAAGCATTCAGTTCTGAAATCGACTCCATTGGCGTTCAGGCTGAACATTATCCCTCTGCTTTGCTTCTGCCATTTGCGCAAATTGTTAAAACACCATAAACAATTATTTTGCATTTCACTTTGAGCCACGTTGCCTTTGAGGCCTCCGCCACACACCCTCTGCAGCAACCACCCCGCCATCCACCCATTGACATGCACGTGTGGCTCAGTGGGCTTAAGTGCATCGTATTGCACTTTTTTCCCAATTCATTTATCATAACTTAAAGACAATAAACCCGGCTTGACAATTACAATTGAAGAAGAAACTTTGGATGCCTAAAGGGTAGCTAAGTTCGCTTAATCGGTAGAGTCGATCGCATATCAGAGAAACTTAAGCAGGAAGATTCAGGGACACAACGATAAGTAGGCAGCTGGTTTTTATTCTTGGATTATTTATTTCAAATCAAAGTGGTAAATGTTGTTCAGCCCTATGGCAGCTATATGTTTTAGTCATCAGGCTAAAGTCGGTAGAAGAATGTAGATCAGTTTAAGGTTTATACTTAGCTGGCTTAAGTTTCTTACTTTAGTTTAGATATTAAGGATTTTAAGCACTCAAAGAAGGTAAAGTTCATAAGAAAATTACAGTTATAATGGATTACTACATCATATAGCTGCCATAAAGCAGACGAACGGAAATCTATTAGAAATATATAACAAAAAAAATATAAAAATAAATAAAATCTTATAATAATAAAAATTATTCTAAAGGCGACTGTGTTGGGCTTCTGCAACTACATCATATAGCTGTCATAAGGCACACAGAAGGGAAATTTATTAGACAATAAATAAATTTTGCATTTAATCATCAAATCGAATAAAATAAAGAAATAAATAAATAATAAAAAATAAAATTCAACTTTTATAAACACAAATGATGCTAAAGGGCGACTGCATTAAGCTTCACACTGCTACTACATCATATAGCTGTCATATAACTCATAGCTGTCTTATATAGCTAACTGCCAACTAAGGAAAACTCTACTTCCAATGAAAATTAGGCTAGAAGAGGGATAAAATAATAAGCTAGATTAGACACAAGCCAATCAACTACACCATATAGCTGTCACAGAGCCAGAGAATTAATTTTTATATTTTATATTCAAATTCAATTTAAATTCCAAGTGTTAAAAGACTTTATGCAACTGTAAAGTGATCTTATGTTGTTCGCCTGCCATCTAAAAAGTGAATATTTCAAAACGATTTACAACACCATATAGCTGTCAATAAGCCTCCTAAAATGGCTGTTTTATAAAGAAACCATCAGAAGTGGGCAGCACAAAATGACATCTATAGGAATAGAGAAAGCAAATTAATAATCCAATGATAAAAATAATAATCAAATTAATTTCGAAGAATTCCATGTCCTTCAGGCTTCTTTAGAATCATCCATCAACTTTCTTAACAGTCCATTAGTAACTCATCCACACAGTCCACACAAATGGATCCTGAATTAGTCCTTTCGCACTCCATTTAGGCAAAGCGAACACAACGCAACAACTACAACCGCCCTCGCTTAGCTCTGCTTCTGCTCGCCCGGCCCATTTGCCAACCAACGAGGGGTGTCAAAAAACCAAATCGAGTAATCAGCGTTTTAATAAACGCGCCCCCCTCTGCCTCCACACCCATCCCCTTTGGCCTTAGTTAGGCCAAAAGGCACAAAAAAAAAAAAACGGAGGAAAAAAACGCGTTATAATGGCTTCCTCTTTGAATCAGGATGAGAATCAGCAGGAATTGCTAAAAGGACAAGGGCCAGAACGAGTGAGAGAGAGAGAGAGATAGAGCGAGCCTGAGAGGGAGACAGAGAGAGAGAAAATGCGCAGAAAAACAAGGGAGCGAAGGCACATGGACCAGTGTTGGTAGTGTGAACGGGATGGGGCTAGGCAGAGAGAGCGAGAGAGCATAAATTAACTGGGAGGGGCATAAACGCACACGAACACACCAACGCACATACTGACAGAGAAGCAAAAATGTCCTGTCAAGGATGATTGCAAAAATCACCAGAGAATATGAACAAAAAGGCAGAAAAAAACCAGAAAAAAACGGAAAAAACAAGAAAATTCTTATAGAAAAATATACACAGGCTGTCACATACATATATGTGTGTGTGTGTGTGTGTGGATATATGTATACCGTTATATAAACAGATATAGCCAGAGACGAGGGTTGCTTGTTTGCCTGCCTGCCTGCCTGGCTGCCTGCGTGGCTGCCTGCTTGGTTGCTTAGCCTTAGCCGCATGGCCACTCAGGTAAGCAGCAAAAAAGCCGAAAGAAGCAGTGCAAACAACCACCAAGCAGTGCCACTGGCAGCTGTACGGTCTGTCCATGTGGGTGCAACAGTGACAGCGACAGCTCCCCTAAAAACTAACTGTCCTAAATGACCCAATACCCTTGCCACACACACACACACAAGCACACACACACAGTCCATCCTCCTTATTCCATTTGAAATGACCGAGGCCGCCTGCTGACCGTGATTGGGTTTTTGGTTGGTCGGCTGGCAGGAGGCAGAGGCGCCTGTTTGTGATTGTGATTGGACCCTTGGTAGAAGGGGGGCCTTGCCTTGCTGTAGGTGGGTAGCTGGGGGGTAGCTGCAACGGATATTAGATTGGAAATATTGACTGCATATAATGACGATGGCTCCAAGGGGGTGTGGGCAAGTGGCAGCTTCGCTTAATGACTCTGGTAAACAAGCGTCGTCGTCGTTGTTGTCGTCGTTGTCGTCGTTCCCCCCCAACTCGCTCGCTCAGCCCAAATTCAATTCCATTCAATTCGATTTCAATTGCAACGCCATCGGCCGCCTTCCGCCCCCCTCTGGCTTTGGCTGGGGGAATCAACAATTATGTGGGCCTCAGCCATGGGCTTCCACTTAGGGGTTTCGAGCAACAGCAACGAGAAGTGGTTGGGTGACTTTCCATTCGGTTGGGGCACATCCTTGGGCTTCTAATGAGGCGTATCACTGGCAATTTTAATGAGGCATCATCTATTTGCGGTCTGCATGCAATTAGGACCACAATGAGGATCAGGACAGGCCGAGTCTAGCCATAATCCACACTCCATTGTGTGTCTAAGCCAAATACATTTCAAGAAACCAAGTGAGTCCCCTGAATAAAAATATACGAAGCGCTGTTATACAAATAAAAGTGGCTTCGCAACGACACCAAGCCACAAGGCTAGTTATTTGCATAGCAGCGTAAGACCAGCTAAATAGTAGAACGATAGCAGCTTAAATAAAACTGCATTGCAGATCAATAGCAGCCCAATAGCTGCATAAGAGCAGCTAAATAGAGGATCAATGCCAGCTTGTTAGCAGATCAATAACAGTTCAATGGTAGATCGATAGCAAATTGATAGCAGAGCGATAATAGCTTGTTAGCAGATCGATAGCAGCTCGATTAAAGCTGGATAGTAAATGAATAGCAACTCAAGAGCAGCGTGAAAGCAGCTAAATAGCAGATCGTTACCAGCTCATTAGCAAATAGCTGACAGCTTAATAGTAGATCGATAGAAGCTCGTTAGCAGCTACATAGAAGATCGATAGCAAGTTAATATCAGCCCAACAGTAGATCTATAGCAGCTTGATAACAGCTAGATAACATGAGGACCCCAAGAGCAGCTTGTTAGCAACTCGATAAAAGCTGTATAGCAGATCGATTAAGGCCCGATAACAGCACATTAGTAGATCGATAGCAGCAGACAGTAAAGTTGGTATTGCAATATCAGCAAAACAATTTTAAAAAATTCCACAGACAATGAAAATTCTTTTTTAAAATTTCTTTCTGTTGTTTAACTTTTAAAAATATTTCATCCATGATGGTTGGTCTTGGTGTTTTTAATTTTATATGAAAATAGTGACTCCATCGTTGTTTTTTTCTGATTGTAAAACTTAGTTGACTGTCGTGTCTTGTTATACCAATTTGTGCTCTTGAACACTGAAGGCTTCATTTTGCAGGTTTTCCTTTGGCCAATGCTCTCTGGTTGCAGCACTTCGCACTCCTTATGCGAATGGAAAACAAAATTCAATTGAAAGCTAACGAGAAGAGAACAACTTCCAACTGTCAAGTTTTTTTCTTTAAATTTTTTCTCTGCTTTTGATTTTATTTTCATTTTTTTTGTGTGAAAAAAACTCAGAGCTAGATAGCTGCTCAACACCTGGACTCAACGCAACGCAACGGGGCCCCTGGGCTCCCCAGGCCCCTTCCAACCTGGCCACATGCTTCGTTCGCTTCATTTGCTTTGCTGATTTCGAAGTTTTTACATTTTTATGCAATTTTCGTTTTAATTCTCTGAACGACTAGAAGGGGGTTGGCGGAGAGAGACTTTCTTGCTGGCAGTTCATTATGAAAGAGCGTTGTGGGAATTGAGTTTGGGGAATTATGGATGCGTGAAATACACTCACATCTACACATGCAAATCTCGTTAGTTGTCCTCGTTCCTAAGTCTCTCGAATGCAGCCAAACGAGTGAGCGAAGCCAGGGGATGGAAAAATCTCAAATGAAATGTGAGGTGGAAATTGAATTTTTGCATCTCTCTGGGCCGCACACAATGACATATTAATATCAAAACTGTCTAAAGTGCTCACCTACACAGCCACCGGCCCCCCCCCTGTCAAGTGCACTTGAACTAAGCCTCTGCCTACTGCCGCCCAACTGCTTACTGGGCTGCTGGTTACTGCTTACTGGTTACTGGCTTCGGCTAGTGCCTACTCGTTACAGTTGGCGGCTAACGAGTTGCAGCAACTCATTCATTATACAACGACAATTTGCAGTATTATGGCCTCGTTCGGTATGATCCCCTGGCTCCCGTGGCTCCCCTGGCCTGCGGGGTTGGCTGCCAGCTTTCCCCTAGAGAGGGTGGATGGCTCTTTAGCTCTCATCAATTTATTTTTTTCCCCCATTTTTATCCAGTTTTTTTTTTTTATGAAAATTTGCATTAAGTGAAGTAGTCATCAGTTATCAGCAATAGAAGCAGCAGCAGCATCCATAGCCACATCCGCATCATCATCATCATCATCGGCATCAACATCAACATCATCGTTATCGTTTTATCGTCATGAAGGCAACGCAGCAAATTTGAATTCAATAGCTGCCCCAGCTTGCCTCAGCTCTCGAGAAACCTTCATGGATCCCTGGTTAAGAAGGGAGGGCGGCGGGTTGCGGCATTGTTTGCGCGACAAAACTCAAAACTCAACCTCATTTACCTTAAGCAAAATATGCCAACCCAACCGTGTTCTTTAGAGAATTGCTGAGCTGATGGGGCTGATGGGCAACGTAGGCGCGCACTTGGCATAATGGCTGAGCGGCGCCTTAACTGGTTGCAAGAGGGGGATGGCAGGAGGGCAGGGCTATTCAGCAAGGACCTGTTAGTTTGAACGCCAAATCGGCGACATTATAATCGTCCTCATTAACGTTGCGCCATCATCATCGTTAATATCCTGGAAAGCAGAAAGTCAAAATAAAAACCTCCGCCTCGTCAACTCGTCAACTCATCAACGTCATTAGCGCAGAAGCAACAGCAAAAAAAAAAAGTGGAAAAAACGAATAGAAAAGAAAAAGTTTACGATGGATTGCGTTGAATTGGTTTGGTTTAGGTTGAACAGGATATTGGAATACCCTGCACGGAGGGACTGCAAAGGCAATTGACAGGTTGACTCATTGAATTCTTTATCTAGTTTCAAGAGATTCCACAAGAAGCCACCTCAGATCAATCTAACTTAATAGAAATATTGGAATTATTCTTGGATCCCATCAATCATCTTAGAAACCAACTTGAATTTTATTGATCCTGGATATTTATTTAAATGTGTTGTCCAGTGGATTCAGTTATTCGGTACATGAACCAGTTCAAAGGGTTCTTTCTTGGTCAATTATTTCCTATGACTATGATTATCTATCCTTCGCTTTATTATCTATCTATTTGTCTATTAATTAATTCAAATATGTATATATCTATTTATCTGTCTGCCCCTCTTTTTTAATTATCTGTCCATTTTGTAATCTGTCTATCCATTCAACGATCTATCCAACTATCAATTCATCCATTTATCTATCTACCTATATATCTGTCTATATATCTATCTATCTAGCTATATCTTTATTTATTTAAATATCTATCTTTTAATCTTTTAATCTATCTATCTGCCTCGCTATTTTCTTTTGAGTCTGTCTATTGACATGTTCCATCTATTTCTCTAACTATTAATGCATAAATCTATCTATTTATCCATTTATCCGTCCATCTATGTCTATATATCCAACTATTGGTCTATCTAACTATTTATCTATATATATTTTTTGTTTTATCTCTTAATCTATTTTTCTTCCACCTACCATTCTTTCTATAAAAATATTTATTAATTTATCTATCTATTAACTAACTATTCATTTTTTTGAATATTTATATTTGTATCTTTTTATCTATCTATTTATCTATACATCTATCGTTTTTTTAGTTATCTATCTATTTGTCCTATCTATCAAACTACCTATCTATTAAACTATCTATCAATAGTTTTATCTATTGAACTATCTGTTTGTTCATCTATCTAATTATTTAAAAATCCATCTATCTAACTGTATATCTATATTTCTATACATACGTCTCCTTATCTTTTGATTTCTGTCTATTTATCTCTCTATCTATCTATTCATCTTAATATCTTTCCCCCTCTATTTATTGTTATCTGTCATTCTATCTCTCTATCTATCTATTCATATATCTATGTATCATCTATCTATCTATTAATCTATCTATGTATCTTTTATCTATTCAACTAGCCATCTATCTACGTATCTATCTAATTATCTATTTCTTCGTCTACCTAATCAACTATCTAATAATTAATTTATCCATCTGTTCATAACCATCTATCTAGCTATCTATGTGTCCTTCTATCCTGTCTGTCTCTTCATATTTCTGTTCGACTATCTGTATTTCTATTTATCCATCCACCTATCTATAACAATTTAGATTCCATTCTAAAAACTCAACTGGTTGTTTTCCATGTACAGATCTGCATTGAGCTACTCACAAGCCATCCAGTCTGCATAGCAACCAGGAACCTACGGATCCTCATGCGGTTCTTCAGAGACACGATCGATAAACCAAGATCATTTATTGTGTATCTTAGTTGATCTAAGAGGAAAAATCACGCTGTAGACTGAAACTGTTTAGATATAGAAGAGTTTTAATGGGCTAAGCGGAGCTAAACAGTTTAGCCGTTGAATAGATGAACGGATGGACGGTTGGTTGGTTGGTTGGATGGGAGGATGAATGGATGGACCAATCGCACCAATCGACAGCCATGGCATTTACTAACTGAAAAGCTCGTTGAATTTTCAATTGATGATACACTTGACTGAATCCTTACACCCACACACACCAACACACACACACACACATACAGAGTCACATTCAATGCCCATTGAACCATCCATACAGACAATTGCACAACGCGTCACAGTTAGACGTAGCGATTCAGTCTTCCTAGCCCCGACCTTTCACTCAGTTAGTCAACCAGTCAGTCAGTCATTCAGTTAGTTCGACAGTCAGTCAGTCAGTCAATTCAGCTACGCAATTTTCTATTGGCAGGATGCAGAGTCTGAGGACAGAGCGAGGCGATGCGAGGCAAAGGGAAGGCAAGGGAAGGCAAGGAAAGGCGGAAGGATTTATCAAGCACAAAGCCATCGACGCTGACAGTTGGAAATATTATTTTTGATTATTTTTATTATTATATTGTTGCCGTTAAGTGCACTTGCAACGGGGTTGCTGTAAATTATGCAGCTTAATTTGGATTCTGGTTGTGAAGATTATTTACTCAGCCGTTGGCTGTTGCCCCACCCAGCACCCACCCAGCGACCACCCACCCATCCATCCATCCACCCGTCCACCATCGTAACCAGTTCCGTTCAGCTGAGTAGATACTCAGGACCTGGTAACTTGCAACCCCTCCAGCAACATTTTGCTTTGACTTGATTCGCTTTGGGTGCCTGTTTGTTGATGTTGCTGGTTGCTGTTGTTGTTGGTTGCTGGTTGCTGTTGTTGGTGCTCATATTTCGCTAATGGCTGCTGCCTGCTGCCTGCCAGGACAGCCTCCTGCTGCAGCCTTGTGTTGCACAACTTCAGAGCTGTTGCCACTGCCACTGCCACTGCCATTGCTGCTGCTTTTGTCGTTGTTGGCTATGTGGGTTGGCCGTTGCATCATTGTGTTGGGCGAGGGCTGCTGCTGCTGCTCCTGAGATGAGCAAAGAAACAGGAAATCATTATGGCGCGCAACTGCACTGTGATGATGCCTTGTCCTCTTCATGCGCTGTTGTCCTCGCCATGGCTGCTTGTTGTCCCCAACAAATTGAATTATTTGAAAAATACAAGTTTTTACCCAGCAAATAGAACGACACTGAGCTACCCAAGCGCCTCACAAAGCTTAATTATCGTAAAAATAAACGTAAAAATCTTGTTATTAATTTTATAGATTTTTAACAGCTTGAAAGGGAAAATTTCATTTGAATTCTTCACAGGTAGGTGGCCCTGGGTGGCACCCATCCAGCTGTTTGGCAGGCAAATAAATCTCCCTAAAACTCAAATTAGTTTGGTATTTTCTAAATTTCTTCTGAGAAGAGGGATCCTAAGATTGTAGAGTCTTGTAAAATGCTTTGCTTGCGTTGCCCCACAGCTCATTAGCCTGATGAGTCTGTTAAAGATTAATAATTGTTGCCAGTTCGTGCTTGTAGCTCAAGTTTTACTTTATTTATTAATAGAAAATACCTTAAACTATTTTTTAAGATGTCTGTAGTATTTTTAGTACTTTTTAAAAAATCTTTCCTGGCCTGCAATGTTAAATTCTTTAAAATGAAAACATTTCAGCTTTCTAAGGTATTAAAACATTGAGAAATGTAAAATAATTGGTCTCTAAATGAAGAAAGATCTTCTAAAATATTTTTTTATTTATTAGACTTAAAATTTAAATTATATTTTTAATTTGCAAAGACATATAGTCTGGTGGGGATATTATTTCCGGATGGGTTGCTTCAGAGAGAGGAAGACATAACAGAAAAGACTGGTTATATGAAGCTTCAGGTCTGTTGAATTTATTTAGGTCTGTTTGTGTTATTAAATCTGAAAAATACTTGTTTGTTAGTAAGAGAAATAATCTAAAGTATTTTTAAGAAGTCCGTGGTATTTTTTATATTTTTTTAAAGTATTTTTCTAAGCTTACAATAAAGGATTTTAAATAATTAATTGAAATTCAAATGAAATGTTTTATATAAATTATTTGCAGCCTTCTTTAATGTTAAAATTGGTGGTAAAAAATTAAATAAATTATTTATAAATTAATTAATTGAGAAAAATCAGCTAGAAATTGTATTTTATAGGTCAGAGGGAAATAACCAAAGGGATATCAAAGAGAAAAATGCATTAGTTGACTGTGAATTTTCTGTTCAGTTTTAAAATCCTTTAATTAATTTTGTACGAATTTTTTGAATGAATTTTTATTAGTCTTAGCCAACCAACAAGAAGGAGAGCGAGAAGGAAGAGCTTTGGCAGGCAACTGTTGTGCGCCTAAAAGTGCAATCTAAACAGGCAAACAGTCAACATGCCAAGTGGAAATAGAAATTCGTTCGTTTAAATTGCAATCGTTTAGGAATCGCTCAATCCTCAATGATGCTGTCACAGTCAGCTAACACTAGCTACACACACTCACACACACTGACACACACACAATTCATTGTTATTATGATTGCACAATCAATATGGCTCAGGCAACTCAACTGTCGAAGGCCTCAGCCAGCCAGCCAGGCAGACAGCCAGCCATGCACCTGAGTCTGTTTAACTGTAACTGACTATGAAAGCAGGCAAAGGAGGCAGGAAGGGACCAAGGAGCAGGCCAAAGAGCAGGCCAAGGAGAGGGCCAAGGTGGAGGTGGAGTCAACGGCATAAAAATCCTCAAGCTCAGGTTCAGGCAGAGTCAAAGGCAGAGACCCTGTCAACAGTTGATTCGATTTAATAACTTCTGTCAAACACACACACACACACACTCGTACACACTCTCTCCCCCACACACAGCAGCAGCGATTACAACTAACTGTAAGTCACAGCAAATCGTTGGATTATTGCTGCCACTGCTGACTGCATCATCCATGCGGCAAGTGCATTTGACTTGACTCTGCTGCTTGCCAGTTGCCCGTTGCCAGTTGCCTGTCGAGTGCTGCCAATATTTGCCATGTTTAGCTGTTGCAACAACTTATTTGTGTGTTGCAAGGCAGGCGGCCAGCGACGAGGTGTGAGGTGTGGCAAGCTGATGGGGGCTCTTGGCTTTGGCTTTGGCATTGTTCGGCGCAGGGCTTTGCACACTGCGATGTGAGGAAAACTTGTCAACTGCAAGTGGAAAATGTCAGACGATAATCGACAAAAATCGAAGAAAAAACAGCTTAAAAAATCGTTTAGATTTGCCAACAACAAGAAGAAGGTGGCAACCTGTTGGCTCTTTTAATGCACAACACAAGGGCAGCCTTTTGCTTACACAAAGGAAATGTGATTTTCCCCATCCATATAGGGAAAATTGAAAGATTTTCAATTCAACCAGTCAGAGTCGCCCACCCACAAGACACATTTGCTGTTAAGAGCGGCTACTGGGTGTCTCTGTTCGTCAAAACGCTTCTATAGCAGTCAGCTTTGTACAGCTTTGCTGGCCAGCTCAATGGGTCCTTCTGTGTGAGCGTCTAGATCTGGAAAGCTGGGAGAGCTGCGATGCAACCATTCACTCTACTGTAGCAGTCAGCTTTGTAGCGCAGCTTCATTCGCCAGCTCAATGGGTTTCTATGTGTGATCGCCTTGATCGGAAGCTAGAAGAACTAGTTCTTTGGGCAGCCCTGCTCTCCTTGAATCGTCATCATTTGAGAATATTTACAGTTTCCCACAGAGTTATGTAAAACGTTTCCCTACCCGCTGGTTTGATAAACATTTTGTATTTCATGTTGCATGAACTGCGATGCTTATCGTTGCGGGTTTTTGTGTAATTTGCGACAGCTGAGGCGGCTGAGGCGGCTACCATGATGGTTCACATGATAATAGACCAATAAAAAGCCGCACTCATCAATGACAACCCTGATCAGGCCTCAGAGTCCTCTATCCTGCGAGCCCCTTCGTGCTGCCACTTCAGGGAGCAAAGTGTCAGAATTGGTTGACATGTTTGTTTGCTGCCCTAAGGAGAGACAGGCAGACACTGTTTACACTGGTTGGTCTATTGTTGTGTCGATCATCATCATGATGATGACGCTGTGAATGATAATGATGACAATGATATTGATGAAAGGAAAGCCCATTGTATCCACTTGGCTGCCTCCTGTTTGCTCTCCAGGACAGCTGCCTGCATATTGTTTAGTGTTGAATTCATTTTCAATTTTTTCCTTCACTTTTTCGTTCTTTTTTATGTAATCAAATTCCTAGAAGTGTCGCCCGCGCCAACACACAAGACAGCTGAAGATGATTCCAATCCAACACATCAACCAGCCTGGGACTTTGCAGCATCAGCATAAAAATATCTCATTTGCATGCCGAAAGGTAAAAGCAAATAAAAATGTGAAAATTTCCATTCATTTTCCTCGCATAACTGGAATTAATTCATTGACAAAAAAAAAACTTCAATAAGCAATTCAAATGAATAAGAAAATTGCAGTCAAGCAATTTCCTTTGCCGAACTTTTTCCAGCTGCCAAAGAGACTCTAAGGAAACGCAGTCGAGCATGGCAGGTGGATGGGTGGGTTAAGCGGATTGTCTATTCGCCTGATGCAGACAAATTTGTAATTGAAAATTAAGAAAAATAATTCGGACTTCGGATTAAACGCAGCAAGGACAGGTGGAGCAGCTTTGAGGTCTCCTCATCCTTAAGCCCAGCTGGCTCAGCTTCTCTCTCGCCTTTTCATGTGCGTGTGTGTGCAGCTCTCTGCCTTTGATTTCCAAGAAGCTTCCTTGACCCTCGCTTGGACACCTTGTGTAAGGAATTCCAGACGATGCCCTAGAGGTGCTCTAGACCCCATAGCTGCCTGGCTGTGATCTCTATTGTATCGTAGAGAATTAATTGACAGCTGAGCTTCTCTGATCTTAAGATTTTCCCAGTTATTTGCAAAGCTTTCCTGGCACCCTGAACGGAGTTTCCTCAGCGACCTCCTTAACAAGTCCTTTAACAAAATGGTCAAAACCACAGCGACTAACGTTGGATCTTCAATATTTTCCCCAGCAAATCAACTCAAAAGACCTTTAAAAGGCTTCAGGATGGCATCTCCAAAGGCCATTGAATGGCAAGGATTCAAGGGGTCCACGGCATGCTCACATGGACACATGGGGACACCAATTGAGGCCTTAATAGACGTGTGATTGAGCGCAGGGGATTGTGTGTGCGTGTAAATAAATCTCTTCTGGGACAGACAAGGCGGATTACTTGCCGGTCGACAGGACTTGGCTTGCACTCACAATAACAATAACAATACCTAAGGACAACAACAATGGCAGCTGCTTGGCCCATTGTCAAGTGGGCTCTAAAGCTTTTAGCTTAAATACACTTTCGGGCCAACTACTTGGCCAACAGAGAGACAGAGACAGAGACAGAGAGAGAGGGAGATAGTTACCAAGGGCAGTGTTAAGTAAGGACTATGATGCCAGCCTCTGTCTGAGCCTCTGCCATTGACATATTTGACTGCCAATCCGTACCACCCAGTCACCCAGTCCACTGCGCCTCTGTCTATTTTAACGGAAAGGGTCTCGGGCCAAAGTGTAATTGAATTTATCGTTTCGATTGTACCAAGTGTATCGACAAGATTGCAGAAAAAATAACCAGCAAAATATCTCTCTAGATATATCTACATGGAAAGAGAGACAGAGAGAGAGACAGAGAGGATTGGCAGGAAGTCGAGCAATTTAATGAAATTGCTCGCGTCTTTGTCTGTCGCTTGGCCCCCAAAAATTGTATTTTTTGCGCTTCAATAAATTAAATTAAACCAAATCGAATTGGATGATTTCCGTTAATGAAAATAGGCGTCTCCAGGCAATGATTTGTAATGGAATACAGCTTAGGGGAAGGGAGAGGAAAAGGAAGTCCAGAGCTTCAGGGGTTGATTAACCACTCGCCATGACAATCAATTTTGTGTTTAATTGGTTGCCAACAATTTTTATTTAATTTTCTTAAGGAAAAAGATTTTTGTTTTTAGTTCTTTTATAAGAGGAATTTTTCTTAGCTTTATTTGGTATTTTAAAATCCTTTTTCTATGCAGATATTTCCAGTTTTTATTGCCTTTTGAATTAAAAAAAAATTTTATCAATCAAACTCTGATCTACGGACCCTAAAAATATAAATAAAAACACCAACTGCCTTCTTATAATTATAATTCTTATAATTAATTAGAAAACTTATTGAAAAAATATTTTCTTAACTTTTTAATAAAATTTTCTTCAAGATTTGTGTAATTAAAAAAATTTTTTTAAATATTTTAAGGCTTCAAAGGACTAAAAGACTTCATAAAGCCACTGAAATACACTTGCCAAATGACTATAAGCTGAAGGCAGACGACAGAGCCGATGTTCTTCGCGGCTTTCCTGACTGTGTTTTCTTCAGGCTTCAGTCTGTGGTTATTAAAGTTCTTTATCTTTCCGCTTCATCTTGTTGGTAACTTGTTTACCCCAACCATTAAGCATCCAGGCTAACCAGGCAGTACAGTTGCCTTCATTACCTTCAGCTGCTGCTTGCAAAGACATAACTCATACGCAATGTGGGCAGGCGAAGTGGCGAATTCGCCATCGTTGCACCAAGGGCAACGGCAGGCGATGCCCCTTGCAGCTGTTCAGTCATTAAGGCGTTGCCATGTGTGTGCAGCTCTGTGTATGCAGCTGTATGTGTGTGTGTTTTGTTTATTTTCAACCCTTTTTTTTATGGTTGGTCAAAAGCTCCTGGTTGCTTTGTTGTCCTTCAGTTGACACTTGAAAGCTGCGTTGTTTGCAAACTTTTTATTGCGAATTCAGCAGCTAAATCGACAGGCAGAAGCTGTGTAGCCAGGACATGAACCCGCCCAGAGACTGAGACGTGATTGCCAGCCAACTCAGAAGATTTAAACGATTCTTTCGGCAAGAAAACACTGCTGCAAGGGGTTCAAGAGGTGTTTAGTTTGAGAAATAAATTCAGTAGGTAAATAAAGGAAATTTACGATCCTTAAAGGAGTTAAAATTAAAGGAAATCCCAGGTGAAATGATCTCTGATGTATTAGACAGATTTTTAAGAGTTTTGTGTTAGCTAAAAAGGGTTTTTAGTTGGCTTAATGGTTTGCTAGGTGAGTTTTTCTGTTAATCATTTAATCAGTCAGGAAATCGCTTGTCAGTTAATCCAACTGAAGTGTCCGTGTGTGAGGAAGGCTAAACGCTGATTATGTGGCCTCCAGGTGACAGCTGACTCTTATGGTTTATGGCTTACTGAGTGCCACGGCTCATCCTGGCTCCTTCAAGTGCCCACTTCAGAGTGCAGAGTGCAGAACGCAGAATGCAGAATGCCAAGTGGATTGGTCTACCCACCCACCCACACCGCCGACCATTGGCAGCAATCAGCAACCACTTCAATGTCCCAGGCCCAATCGGTTGCATACAATTGCCGGTAGCCTCGCCTGATTACTTATTTAGCATTTTTCCAATTTCCATCATCATCACATCACATCCATCCAGTTAACCATCCATCATTGCCTCCCCTCCTCGGGGTCCTTGGCAATTGTCATTATGATTGTGTAAAGGATTCGGCACTTGCCGTTTTGGCTTTTAATTGCAATCCGCCAAAAACAGGATGCAGAGCTGACTCCGAGGTGGCTTTGCCTTTGAGCCTATTATGCAATCAGCCAAGGATATGAATAACGATGTGAATATGTTGAATGATGATTTCTTTCACCTCTCCGCTGCTGCTTTATTCTTTCTGCATTTTTCCCTATTTTTTTCGCATTTTTTATTCACGCCACTTGCGCATTATTCAAATTTTGCAATTTTCAAATGTAAAGACAAAGGACGAGTCGCTCTATTCAAACAGAAAACAAGGATTGTGAGCGGGGAAAAAAAAAAAAAACAAATATAAATGGAATTGAGAACAGTCGCCGTTGCCATTACCATCGTCCTCGCCTGCCGCAAATCCTTTTATGATAATTTCTCAAGAGTGTCGTCCTTTGATCAGGCAAGTGCCTGGCCTGCCTGGCCTGCCATACAGAAAAAACCCATTCAAGCATGAATGGGAATATGATTTTCAACCACACACACCAGCACACACCAACACACACACACACACACACACCCACTAACACTGACTGTGCTGCTCATAAGGATTTAATAATTCGTTAAGCGAAATTAAAATTGCCAAACAGAAGCCACAAAGCATTAAGGGTCGCGGGGCCCAGGCCAACACCCAGCACCCAGCACAAGGGGCCACACAGCTCATGTGGGCTGTTAAAAAAAAACACACAAAAAATATTTCTGTCCCCTCAGCAAACATATAAAATTTATTTACATAAATCCCCCCAAGTTATTTAAAAATTTTTGTACCCGTTTTAACAGACCAAAGAACGCAACGAATTTACCAATAAAAAATATAAAAATCAAAATAAAATTTATTGGAAGCCTTTGACTTGCTGGTGGGATTCTTATTTTTATTTATTTACTTATAATTATTTTTGTTTAATTTAATTGTTTTTTTTTTAATTTAACTATAGAGCAAGCAGCTGTTAACAGCCTTTTAGCTCAACTAGATCCCCAGTCTCTAAGGCAACTATCGCATCCTAACCAAGCAGCCACCTTGAGGCGGGCAACCAAACAGAGTTTTAACTCCTTTTTTAGAGGAACTTTTTCTAGATAAATTAATTGCATTTTTTTTAACGATAGGTCTAAGGATTATCATTGTTATCATTATTTGCTGCAGTCCAACTTGTTGATTAAATTCGGCATCTTGACAAGGGTTCTCTCAGCATTCGAACTGTAAGCCAGGTTATTAAAGTAGAATTCTAAACCTAATATAAATATATGGGAAAAATAAATAAATTAATAAATAAAATTAAATGAAAATAATTTCTAAATCAATTTCTTTGATGATCTAAATGTTTTCAATATTCCTTGGCCGATAAATATATATTGAAAGCTAATATTGATGGCATTTTCTTGCCCTGAATTTAGCTACACATTTAATAGTTTATTTAGTTACTTATTTATTTATTTTATTATTTATATACAATATTAAATCTTAACCAAAAAAATAATATGAGTGCTAGCTGTTGGGGCCTTCGACTCGATTTATTTTATTATTTATTTATTTTCTTATAAAGATTTTTGTTTTTTTGAAGTGTAGTATTTAATACTAAATAATATTAGTAAATGGATAAATAAATATTTCTTAATTTTTATTGTCTTCATTCAGCCTTTGTTTGAGGAAAAACTTGTTTAATAAATTCTTCTAGGTTTTTTATTTATTTAATTTAATTAAAATTAATTGTCAAAATCATGAATTTTCTTTTGTCTTATTTTTCCTTAATCTTTTACAATTCTTTTAAAAATTTCCATAATTTTTATTTCCAATTTTTCAATATAAATTGTAAAAACTTCCAGATTTCTTCGGTCTCGCTGTGCTGTCCTGACCACTGTCAGAGCCAGCTGCCCACACCTGTGTCTTGGGTTATCAGCTCTCGTTAGCAGTATTTCGTCCTTTTTTTGTGATTTTTTTCTACAAGTATACGGTTGGGTTAAATATGCAAACTGCAGTTTCAAAATCCCCCCAAACCAAATCGTTCTCATTCCCTTGGCAACATTTTTTCTGCATTTTTTTTTTACCTTTTTTTTTGTAGCTCAATTCGCTTGCCAGCTGTGCTGTGGACTGTTTCCTGGGAAATCATTGCAATTAAAGCGTAATTGTTTATACGCATTTGTCCAGTAGATCCGTGAGCTCCACACAGCGTTACACCACCCACCCTCCACCATCACCATTCCCCACCGCCACCGCCATCGCCGCCAAAGCCCAAAGCCAACCTGCTTAGCTTGGCTCGTGTCTTTTCAAGTAGACGCGAGCGTCGGGCGTATGGAAAAGTAAAAGAAAGAAAAAAAAAACGAAAAACAGCGAGCGAGAAATTAATTTACAACATTCATAATGCGTCCCTGCTCGGGCGCCGCTCCACCTCTTCTTATATATGCGCTTAATTTCCGCGCATTTGATGGGAGTGGCGTTGAAGGACATTCGCAGGCTGAGGACGAATACGAGCTCACGAATTCATTTGCATAATTTTTTAATACTCCATTTCCATTTCGGTGCAGGTGCGTCGGCGTCGACGTCGTTAACGAGGTGTGTGGCGGCTGCCTGAGTTCTGCGTCTCAGACTGCGTCCGACTGCGTTGGGTGGCAAGCGGATGGAGCGGAGTGGAGGCAGCTTCCTGGTCGTGGGAGTGGGTGTCCTCATTATTATATTTCGCCGCCTCGACGAACACACACACACACACACACACACACACACACACACACACACACACACACACACACACAGCATGCTGCATGTTTTATGCACTTTTTCGCACGCTT
>JAWNPV010000116.1:4947-17062 GCA_035078785.1 Collessia kirishimana
TTTAAACTTACACTGGCGTTTTGCCACTACGCGATGGTTTTCGAGCACCTGGCGGTAGCTGTCGCGGCTTACAAGCGCGGTCTACCTCATTCTGACGTCGAGCGGTGTTCTCCATAAATTCTTTATGGTCCTCAATTAACTTTTCGACTGGAGGAATTTCATCCGGTAACTGTTCGTGTTTAAGATCTACAGTGAAAATAAATAATGCAACGCAAATTATCGTGTAGAAATATACTTCCGAAAATTCGAACACTTACTTAATAAAGTGCCTTCAAGACCACTAAGCCAAGCCAACAACTCTTCGATTGTGTCATCAAGATCTTTAAGAGATTGCAGATGTTGCTCCAACTTAGATTCGCGGTTAATAGCCCATTGACGTACCTCCTCCCATCGTTGCTGAATGATAGACAGCCAATTCTTAATGATTGGAATGGCATCGGGATACGCTTTACTAATAATCTGCTCGGCGTAATCGAATGTTTCGTTTTTTTCACGTTCACGCACTCGCAAATCCCGCATAAATTCCTTGTGGATATCTGCCATCTCTCGGGACAACTTCTCGTCATCGGGAGCGTTCTTGGCATACCTTAATTTGTGCTCTGCATGATCCAGCCAATCAAACAGAGCTTGGACACTGGAGTTTAGCTTTTCCGCATCAAGCAAAGCTATCTGCAGACGCTCACCACGCTTACCTACGGCGTTTTTAACTTCGTCCCATATAAATTGTAGTTCATCTAGCTGACGACCTACTTCAAGATTGTTGCCCGATCTTTCTAAATCTCGGCCAGTTTTTAGTACCCCCTGCATTTGCGCCGCTCGCTTTTGTAGATCGTGCTCAATGTGTTTATGGTGCTCACACAGGCCTTGCACGGTCTCCAAATCACCGTGTACGGGTCCGTTCTCATTAAGACGATTCTTTGCTTTTTTTAACCATTCGAGCAGCTCGCCCAGAGCGTCACTAAACTGTCCTGAAAGAAGCAAAGCTTCTTCCAGCTTGCGTTGGCGCTCTATACTCTTAGACCATACACGAGTCCACTGCTCCTTCAGCTCTAAAAGCATCTTGTCAAGCACAGGGCGGTCACCCTTGGGAGCACGTTCAATTAAATTTTTACCGGTTCGCATGGTTCCGTCGTACAATGATTGTTTTGCACCCAGTTGGCGATGTGTCTCTTTTAGTTTGGCAATGTATTTTTTTATCTTTTGCGGTTCCTTGGCTGTGGAGGAAGCCTCTTCAATGATTTGGTCAAGAACCTGTTCAGTTTCTTGAAGGTACTGCATCATGCCATTCCAAGCATCGTTAAACTCTCTTGCCTCCTTGTAACCATGGTCCAATGCTCGTGTTCGTTCTGCTGCTTTACTGACAACTCTTTCCCAGCGATGCTGTACTGACACTAAGAGGTTCTTGATTAAAATCACGTCCTGCTTTTGACTAAAGTATTTAAGGTGAGTTCCCTTCTTGTCTAAAAGTAACATAGCCTCGCGATGAGTGCTTACATCCTTTTGTAGCACCTTGTGGTCCTCCATCTGAGCTTGAATAGTCTCAAGTACTCGGGATACAGGTTCTGCATTAGAAAGTTGTTTTTCAGCCTGAGTGAGCCATTCGACAAACGCCTGTAACGTATCATGAAACTCAGTGGCTTCTTTAAGTGCGATTTCCAGCTTAATCTTTTTGTCGGAAGCTCTGGAAACAACCGCATCCCAGCGCTGTTTCAATGTTCTCAGAGTATGTTGCAGATTACTTGAAGAGACCTTTATATGATTTTGGCGTTTTATATACTCCTGCCCTTGGGCTTGAATCGTTTCCACTTTCGGCCTGTTCTCTTCAAGCTCGTTATATACCTCCATGAAACGTTCCAGTTGTTCAGTAGCCGTCTCGGGTAGTCCACCCACTGGCTTACTAGCCCCAATCACGGCATCCACATCGCCCAACCATCCTAAAATGTCCTGAACTTCAGCAATGTAACCTTGGGCCTCACGTAGAGACTCTTCAAGCTCATGTTGACGGTCGCTAGCCTTTTGTAACAGCTGCTTCCACTCATTATTTAATTTACGTAGCTTTTCCTGCGTAGTGGACGCTTCCAGTGAACCTTTTTCCGTTTCTATTAACTGTCGTCCGGCATCGTTTAGTGTATCTACTGAATTTTGGTGAGCCTGAATGTCATTAGCCAAAACCTTTAATTTGGCAAGCTCAACCTCAAGTAGCTGCGGATCACCAGGAATCTAAATAAAAATAATATTATTATATAATACAAAAGCTAAGAGCACACTTATTTACCGGCTTTAGCTGATCTAGTGTTCCATCGGTTTTGTTGATCCAGACTAAGAGTTCATTAAGTGCGTGTTGAAATTGACCTAAGTGCAAGAGGGCGTGCTCCAGCTGTTTTTGTCGCTCCACCATGCCCCGTAGCAAGGTTTCCCAACGGCGATTAACTACTGATAATGGTTCACGGATGGATGCCGCCTGTTCAGGCGAAGTGCGTTCCGTCAGTTCAATAGCTTGTCTATAAATTTTAGGTAACAAAAATTCAAAAATAAAAATTAATGCAAAGGAATAGAAAGTATTCAGAATCTGACTGATCAAAATAAACGTAACGAGTAATTGACATGCACCAAATAAAGTTAGAAGTAAATCTGCATGCACAGCTAACGAATCAGGTCAAAATGATCTTGCAATTAAGCATAAGGCACTTAAATATATACACAGAAACGAATGAACGAGTTTTATGGAAACGGATGGCTTGCCTTTGTAGAGCTCTATCAATATTTCAATCAATATGCACGTATACAGGAAGATAGATATCGCGACAACAAATAAATATTAATAAAGATTAAGCAAATATATTTAATTAGATTCAATAAATACTAAATTTGTTTTGATCTTACCTATTTAATGCTTCTACTTCGACCATATGCGGATCGACCTCATCCTTAAAAGTCTTGAGTTGTTCAATCTGTCGCTTGACGGCATCAATATCTGAACCAACAATTCCAAGATGGGCAAATTTATCTTCGGCCTTGGTAAGAAACTTAAGTAAATTTTGCAATGTCTCATGAAATTCCATTGCTTTTTCCATAGCATCAATCAAGTTTTCTTCGCGCTTAGCGTACAGCGCAGTGATGTTGTCCCAGGCACTGTCCAGATCCTCAATATGCTTTTTGACTTCTGGCTTGTCGGGCTCGCCACACATATTCATCAAGTTACTGCCATTACGACGAACCTGCTCTACCTCAGGTTTAGTTTGGTCAATTTCATGGCGAATCTCCTGTAGTGCCACCTGCTGTTTCTTGATGTCTTGCGGCTGAGCCGCTGGCGGTTCTTGACATGAAAGAGTTTCCTCAAGATCCTTGAGCGTCTTCATGACATTATTTAACTGCTTCCAAAAAGGCTCGGCCACACTAAGAATATCATCAAGTGAACTGCCTCGTTTCTTGGTGGCTTTTTGAACATCATTCCAAAGACTGTTGAGTTTCTCTAACTTGGCTTTGATGTCACGTACAGCCGGATCAGATTTGTTACCTGCTTTGGCAATGACATCGTTAGCTGCCCGCTGCACAGCACTAAACGCATCCTGTCTTTTATCGAGGTCATCCATTAACGCATCATTGTCTTCTATCTGCTCACGAATCTTTTGAGGTAGAGCGGAAAGGGGATCAAGCTGGTTTACTTGATCCACAGTGTTGGCCAGAGCACGCAGCATACCTTCCAACTTATCAGAGAATTGGCTTGACTCCTGTAGTGCGCTCTCAAGAGCTTGTTGTCGTTCGCGTAGTTCCAGACGCAAAGCAGCATATCGAGCATTATCCGTGTCAAGAATTTCATTTATTTTAGCACTATCATCATCGGCCACCAAAGCTCCTAGAGCCTCTCCAGTTTTGTTCAGCTTATCCAAAAGCGGCTTATGTTCCGCAATAGACTGTATTAACCGCTCATTCTTATCCTGCTGTAGTGTTATCTGATCTGGGCGAAGAGCAGGCATACTTAGGCGAGAAATCTGCTGTTCCATGTCGTCTAACCAGCTGGTCAAGCCCTGGTGCGAATCAGCAAAATGCTCGGAAAGTGGTAATGCTTGTTCCAAGATACCCAGACGTTCACTGCAAAGCTGAGCCACCGTGTCTACAATTTCTTTTAGATCGTCCAATTTTTCACGCAACATGGTCGTGTTCTCGTTTTGAGGCGATTCACGCAATACTTTTTTGGAGGCGGCTGTTACGTCACGTACGCGTCCTTTTTGACTAGATATGTCATCGTTAATAGACCGGTGTTCTTGTAATTGTGCTCGAACAAGCTTGGGTTCCATGGCCGGCGGGTCAGCCTCTCGAAGGTTAGTATCCATTTCGCGGAACCATTCCAGTAGTTCATCAATATCACCAGTCACTTCTTTAGCGCGTTGATTACTTAGATGCAGACGCTCTGCTTTTCGCTGGATTTGTTCAACAATGGAATCAAATCTACGATTGTCGCGAGTAACAATACTCTCAATTGTAGCTGCTCCCTCGCCAGGCGATAATTGACATAGCTGTGGTCCAATAAGATTAATGGTTTCAACCACTGGACGCATTTCAGATAATTCACTTTCTAATCGCAACACATCGGCTTGTCGCGGTTCGCTGGGAGCCAAGGCAGTCTCAGCATTCTGCATCCATTGAACTAGACGATTGTGGGCTTCGTGAAACTGTTGGACAAGCGGTAGCGCATTTTGTGCACTCTTTAGCAGATCTCCACCACGATTGGTAAGATCGCCATAACGGCGCTGAAGCGAGTCCAGCTTGTCTTTAAGCTGAATAGCTTCATCGTTAGAAATGTGCTTCATTAGTTCTGCTCCAGATTCCACAGTGGATTCCACATTCGAAGCATGGCTGGCAATATTCTCGTTAAGTTCTAAGAGATGATCCATTTGTTCAAGTAACTTTTCCGCGTACACGGGCACAGATTTGAAACGCATTAGCTCATTTTCCATGCTCTCCATCCAAGCCACTAGGTCCTGGTAGCTAAGAACCAAATGACGTAACCCTTGCCGAGACTCAGAAAGTAAGGCACCAATGTTGTCACTGGCGTCGACTAGGTTTGTGTAGCGTTCAGTTACAATGCGCACCTTCTCGCCTAGATTTACGGCTTCTTCGTCGCTGACCAAATGCATCAGCTGGGCTGCTACATCAGCGAGATCGGCGAATTCTGGTTTCTTGCCCAGAATTTCGTCGTGCAGACGATCATGCTCACGAATACGCTGCTGAATTTTCTCCTCGTCAGTCGGTATTAGCTCCATACTTTTGACAGAACGCTCCGTATTATCAAGCCACATTTCCAGAGGACTTATTTTATCATGGAATCTCTTAGCCACCTCCATGGCCTCTTCCAGATCTTGCTCGCGCTGCTCCGCACCGTCCGTCAGAGCATCAAAGCGCTTCATGAGGTCGTTAAGCTGCTTTTCTATAGAAGCGCGTTCGACAGGCTCGCAATGGTTAGCCACTTCTTTACCGAGGTTAGCCAGTGAGCCCATTGAATTTTGGCGATCCAACAACATCTTCTTAAGGAACTTTTGCTCCTGTAACTGAGCTTTGACTACTTTGTAGTCTGAGCTCGGAGGTTTTTGGTTTGCCACCATCTCCTCTGTATCACTTAACCATTTTGACAAACCAGCCAGAGCTTCTTGAAACTTTCCAGACTGAAGCAACGCTACATCCAGGCGACGATCCCGCTCGTTCATGCGCTCCTTTAAGTCGTTCCAGCGTTCATTAAGCCTTTCCATGTCCTTTTCAATTACTGAGGTAGAGACACCACTGGCAGCGCTTCGAACTAAATCTCGTCCAGCCATATTAGCTTTGTCTACATTAACTGATAATGGCTCCACTTTTCGTTGTCTAAAGTCACGAAAATCTTCTTGCTGACGGCGTATCTGATCTAATTCCGATCCAACAGGTTTCATTCGTTTAAAATCTTCACTTACGTCCTGGATGTCGTCAAGAGTCTGCGACTGAATATCGTAGAACTCATGAAGAGCCTTTAAAATACCATGCAAATTATCCTCATAATCCCGTATCCGGTTATCTAAGCGACCTAGTATCTTTCGCAAACTGGCAATTTGCTCACGAGTCTGAGAAGTGTCTGCAGCAAAGCCTGCATCGACTAGAACATCGGCAGCATGTTCTGCGTCTGCTAGACGACTTATCAAACGATCCAACTTGTTTTGTACTTTACTATTATTATCCAATTGTTGCTGAACAATTTTAATTTCGCGAGCCGGCGGGGAAAGATTTTCAATTTCAGTTTCCAAATCATTTAAATCGATCGCCAGGCCCTTCATCTGTTCATTGAATTGAGAAACTGCAGTAGCTGCAGATTGCAACTCACCACAACGATCATCTAGACGACCCTGCAATTCTGACATGCGATCTGCGAGACCATCAACATCGTTAGCCAGATGATCTGCATCTCCTCCAGCTGCACGTGCTTCTGCACTGATGTCCTTGGCCAAGGCTTTAAGAGACTGCAAGGGTTTGCTGAGATTAATTAGTTCTTCACGTATCGCCTTAACACGCTCTAAAAGTTTAGGGTCTTTGGCAGCCCCGCCTAAGGCATCATGAGCCGCCAGACGATCCTCACAGCGACCTAGTGCATGATCTAAATTGCGCAGCTCGTCATTAAAATCACCCAAACGACGAGAGCAGTTTTCAATCTCATGGGCGCGTGCAATAAGGTCATTATTAAGGCGTTCCCAACGATCACGTATATCCTGAAGTTCACTTTTAATGGGCTCCTTGTCGATGTCGCAGCTGGTAAGGAAAGTTTCGCCAAGGCCCTTGGTGTTTTCAAATTCGCCAGAGTGCTTCCACACTTCACTACGGAAGGTTTGCAGATCACGCAATCGCGTTTCGAGCTTGGGCTTTGACAGCAAGCCAGGCGTAAGATCGGCCAGCTTATCCTCAGCGGTGCGCAACCATAATAGAAAACTTTCTGAAGTCTGAGAATACTTTTTACAATGTTCCATGCAAGTCTGTAGGCGTGTATGACGTTCGACGGCCTCACGGCGAAGTTTTTCCCACTGTTGTTGTATGCGATCCAAATCTCGTTTTACATTTCGATCCTGCTGTCGATCGGATAAATCTTTGCCCTTGTTTATAAGCATAATGACCTCATGCTCGCGTGCCATAACCTCACGGTAGATAGGTTCGTGAGTGTCAATCTGGTGCTGCAACGTTGGCCTGTGTGCAGAAATCAGCAAACGCTCTGTAAGATTGGATAGTTCACCAGAGAGCCAACCCAGCGTTTTGGAACAGTTCTCAGCAAAGTGACGACCATCGCGCAACGAAGTCTCTGTTTCAGCTTTTTTGGTATCCAACTTTTTCTGGAGTGCCAAATACTGTTTCTCTAGCGCAGCTACGCGTGAATTAACGTCGGACCGAGAGGCAGGGTCACCTAAAATATTACAAAGAGTACTCGCAGATTGTTCCACGTCGGCCAAAAGCGGCCTTTGTCCCTCCAATTGGCGCTCTAGGTTCTCAATTTTCCTAAGGTTCTCCTGAGGATCTGCATCAGCTGGTATTGCGTCCAAATTATCGCTTATATTTTGAAGAGCCTCACGTAACCGATTAACAGCGGCATCAAATTCCTTTGAACTGTCTGCAGCACCGCCTAGACTATTAGCTCGATCATCAAGCTTTCCTACCAAATCATCCCACTTGGTGATCACTTCATTCAGCTTTGTCTCGACTCCTTGTGCATCCGGAGATCCAGCCAGATGATCGATTACGTCGTGGCCAAGTTCCTGAAAGTGTTTTAACTGTGGCTGCTGGGTACGGAACTCTTCACGAAGCACCTGCACCTGCTGCACTTGGCTTTGAACCATTCGTGGATCAGAGGAAATAGGTCCCAGAACTGTTAGCATGCGTTCCTTGCTGTCAAGCCAGCTTTTGAGGTTGCCATGTGTATCTAAAAAGTCACGCAGCTTCTCTGAAAAGGCGATGCGTGTCTTGCAGATGTCATTAAGGTTCTTCCATCTATCTTGAATGTTATCGTTTTCTAAGCGTAATTGATCAACTCCAGGCACATCGGACTTTCGACGAAGGATGTCTTTAATTTGAGCTCTTGTTGTGTCCAGCAGGCTCTGTTTTTCGTACATATCTTCAAGAATCTTACGAGTCTGCTTAATGCAGCGATCAGCTTCTTCCTTATTGGATAGCGATTCCTTAGGCACCTGACGTTGTATGCGATCTAGGAACTGACCTAGCCCCTTGAGATTTTCGTACTGTTTGCGTAGCTCTTCGTTTAAGTTTTCCAACTCGTGCAAGCGATCATTTAAACGGACGCCAATTAAGCTGTAGCGATTGTTTATCTCGCTTAGTTGCTGTTGCACTGGAGATAGCTCAGAAAGCTGAAATCCATCTTGAGAGGATCTGCGGCTACCGAATCCACTGGAACCAGTCGATAGTGGCGACAGGATGCCTCCCTTGGTGGGGCTAGGGCTTCTGGCGTCTCCGGACATACGTCGGAGAGGACTGCTTCTTTTGATAGGACTATAAGATGATCGTTTACGAACAGGGCTCTCCGGTCTAATAAGAGCATCGTACTGTGTACCAATATCATTGATTTTGTCAATAGTAGGTGCATAATCACGATATTCTTTTTCAATCGGTTTTAGTTCGTCGTGCTGTTGTCGAATTCTATCTAGATCAATGGCTACTGGTCCCAACCCATTTACACGTGCCTCGATGCTGGCCAACCAAGACAATACTTGATCTTTAAGGTTCTCGTAGGCTATCTGTTTGTCCGCTTTCTGCTTGGATAGCTTAGCACGCTCATCTATACTAATATTAATGCTGCGCCATTGAGATTCCAGTGCCTTAATACGATCACGCAGTGCTACAGTATCTGTCACGTCACGTAGTCCAATTAGATCTTTTCCGTTGCGCACACATTCCTCTAACTGCGGTGCCAGATAATCCTTCTCCTGAGAGAGGTCGTGCATGCGACGTGCTAGTTCATCGGTAGATAGCAGATTAGTCTCGCGGCTGTCAAGGGCGTCTTGCAGGTTGTTCGTTCGCTGCTCAACAGTATTGATTTCGTTTAAGTACTTGCTCAGACGGTTGTAAACTTCATCGAGAAAGTCACCTCGCTTTCTAACCTTCTCAAAGAGCTTTTCAAATTTGCCCGTCACGTCGTTCAGATTGGACTCCACCTTCTTTGCAATGCGCGCATTGGACGCACTAGACAGCAGATGCTTTGCGGAACTCTGGACACTATCAATGCTGGCTTGGTGTGATTGCAAGTCAGCGAGCAGCACTTTATGTTCTCGTATCTGTTCCTGAAGACGCTCTACAATCAGTGAAGCAGGTCGTAAGTTTAGTTTAAACTTATCTTCAGCCTGGTTAACCCAGCTGGCTAGACTATCTAGAGCATCTTGTACGCCTTGTGATTGCACCAGGGTTTTGTCCAGCTGTTTACAGTGTTCGGCTAGGGTATCTAAAATCTGCTGATACTGGTTCTTTAGATCGGCAATGGGCAGCTCTAACTGCTTTATTTCTGTTGCACTGAGTTGGCCGTCCAAACTACGTAAAAGATTGTCTAATGCCTGTTGAGCATTGTCAACCAGGCGACCATTAGAAAGTAGTTCGTTATGCAATGCCTTAGCTGCGTTCATTTGATCTTGAACACCCTTTGAATCACCGGCAATGGGCTCCGATATGATACGCGACACTCGTGGCTGAGCACTTCGTAGCCAGTCGTTAGCCTTGTCCAGTGCTTCTTGATATTCACGCTGCCGCCCACCTAAGCCTGAAACTCGATCCTGCAGTGCATTTACACGGTTGAGCAAGTCCTTGTACTGAGCCGAGACCAATGACACTTCCTGGCGTATTGGACTTTCAGCACTAGACAAGGGTGCTACATGAGGCAGTCGTTCAGGTAAAGATGTACGGAAGTCATTTAATATAGCCAAGTACTCCTTGCTTTCATCAACAAATTTCTGTGCCGCCATAGTAATAAATCGGAGATCGGCTTGGTGGCCAATAACATCATTTACAAACTCGCGGATACTATCCGCCTGCGTGGGTAAACGGGTCAGGTCGGCTAAAGAACGTTCCTTGTCTTCAAGAGTTCGTCGAGCTAACTGCAACCAATCCGAAAAGAATTCCAATTCACTTCGTAATTTTGTAAGCTCATCTCTTCCGGCTTCCAAACGACGTAACAAGCGAACAGTTCGATCGTTCACACGATCAACGCGTGACCGCAGTTCCCGACCAGAGTTCTCCAAAGTAGTCACCTCAGGGGCAGATAGAACTTCACCTCCAGTTAGTACAATCTGACGGATTTGTTCCAAGCAAGTCGCTACTGGTCGTTGTTGGGACTCGATATCGTCTTTAATTTGCTTTCAAAGCGAAAGATAAGGAATAATAAAATGTTATTTGAATAAAATGTGTGTATTGGGGTTGGTCGACTTACTTTTAACGCATTGATCTGGTTACGTAGATCATCAATTTTCTCTCGGGGTCCGCCAATGATAGAAATTTTCTGCTCCACACTAGTGACCCACTTAAGCAGATCATTAACATTCTCCTCGCACAGGTTGAACTTCTCAAATACGGCTTGCTATTTTAATTTAGATGCAGGCGGGAAAAAACACATACATTAATAGTTGCTTAAATCATAATACTTTGATGATCAGAGGTATAACTGTTATATATGTAATAATATATTTTTCTTGTCTATGTGTGTGAAGCAGCAAGTTTAAATTTCAAAGTCGCAAATAAGTTAAGTATGGAACATAAAAAATACATGTATAAAACCATAAACAATACAGTAAATATTGATCTTAATCTTAGCCATAAAGCAATCAAACAATATACACGAGCAATTAAAAGCGTATAAGGAAAAATAATACTTAATCAAGTTTAGAGATGCACAAACACCAGAAATGTTTCTACTAAGTACATATAATAAATGATCACTGATTTTAAACAAAGAACTATATTATTTGACCGTTTAGTATTAACTAACTACTTTTTAAATTAATTTTATTTGTTTATTGCTTGGTTATTGTTAATCTTGTTGTGTAAATTTTTTGTTTTGTTTGAGTAAAGGGGAACTGCAAGTAATATATAAAAATATATATGCTGAAAATAAGTAGAAAATTTACATTTAAAAAAAAAAATTAAAATACAAGTAAATTCAAAAAATATATTATAAATAAAAAAATATATTATATTATTAAAATAAATATAATTACATACATGTGTATGCCAACTAACTGATACATACTAGATATGCTTCCATAATAATGCTCAACGAATTTTAAACCAACCTGTAACGTTCACATTTTGGTGTTTATGACATTACTTTACAGATTGGTGTTCCAGGAAAAGAATGCCTACAATGCTAATACAACTGCCTAGAGTTAGTAAATGTACGTATGTATGTGTATGTAAAGGTGTATAGATAGTTACCATATCTATATGGAATATGCAAATGATAATATTGTAATGTTATGTATGTGTATAGCCTAATAAATTTTATAATTCTTAATGCCGACGTCACTTTATGCAAATGAGCCTGATACGGATGCGCTTTGTCGCCCAAGTATGAGATTCTTTTTATTGCACTCTTTTAAATTGATATTTGATGTAACTGATATATGGATGGTGTACGAGTATGTACGTGATTCTATGTGTTTGCTGACTTTTCTTGCTGTAGTTGTTGAATTAAGAGCAAGTTCAGTTAGATCAGCGAAATGTACGAGTACGAGTTGATGGTGAGGTAGAGCGAGTATATGAACGAACATAAGACTCTATGCCATGCGCTGCAATATAAGAAATTTGCAAAATAATAAATGGAATTTGCAAATTAAAAATTCGCATTAAAAGCTGACAGCAGTTAAAGTTAGTCTGATGAAGGAAAAATAAAGATATATAGCGACAGTACGCGTATCAAAATATCATAACGAAATTTTAATAATTATTATTTTTACACGTAGAGCCTTTAGATAAAAGTATTAAGTATAATTGATTTATATTTGTACCAAACATGCCACAAACAAAGCATTTAAATTTTGACTAAAAACATTCTGAAACTAAATTTTAATCTTTTAAATTGCATTTTTGAAGAGTTTGACTATGATGAATAATT
>JAWNPV010000117.1:0-32842 GCA_035078785.1 Collessia kirishimana
ACGACCACAACTACGACAACGACAAGGTCCACAACCCAAGCAAACAACAGTAGCAACAGCAGCAACAGTAAAGCCAACAGCAACATAGTAAAAGCCAAAGTCAAAAGGCCGGAGCCTCCTACCTTCCACCCTCCCGCCCTCCATTGACTGACCGCAAGTGTAAGGCAGGCAGGCAGACAGGCAGGCAGGTGAGGTGAGGTGTATGCGATAGCGGTGCCATCGAGTTGATGTCAGAATGAAACTGAGCGTGAGCGCATACCGGGCGCATGCATCCGCACACAAGAAGATCCTCTCCAGCGGCTATCACTCACAGCTCAATTACGGCAGCACTGGAGCGGCCGCCGCGTCATCATCATCATCGTCGGCAGCAGCGGCGGCGGCGGCGGCGGCCACCGCAACGGGCCTCTATACGGTGAGTAAACTTTCCGACCTCATCAATCCATAAAACAATATTTTATGTTGCACAAACAAAGGCATCAAGAAGTGAATAAGTTGTGTTGACTCAGCTCAGCTCAGCTCAGCTCAGTCGAAGGTTAAATGCTCTGCCAGCCAACATAAACAGAGCGTTGCATACCCCAGGGGGCACAGAGCAGCGAGTTATTTATTCATTTGACTTTCGCATAAAAAAATACAACGAAATGGAGGCCCACAACTGCCTTCTTGATAGGCAGGTGAAGGTGAAGGTGCAGGTGGACTCAACTGGTCATCTTATCATGATACCCGCCCTGGCAAGTGTATAAAAAATTACACAAACATTTTTGTAGACCATAATTTTTAGCTGTCCGACATTGTTTTCTTGCTTTACCAGTCGGTTTTTATGGGTTCGCTGGCAACTGAAAGGAGGCAGCTTCTTGGACTCCGCTTAACTCGTATATTGCTGGGGCAGATGAAGTAGCTGCGGGGGGTGCCTTCATGGCTAGAACAACCAGCCAACCAGGCAGTCAGTTAGCAACTCAGATTTTCAGCCATCAAGCAAGATACATAAAAAATTGTTGACTTTATTCCAGCGGGGGATATTGAAACATAATCGTATTGATTTTATCTACAGATTTTGCTCTTTAATTAAGCGCCAAATGCTGCCAAAAAATATTTATTTAAACGGGATTTCGTTCAAGTTGTAGCTCAGCCAGCCAGCCGTATGGAATGCAGAGTAGGAAAAGCTGATGCATCGCCTACACAGCAGCAGCAGCAGCAGCAGCAACAGCATTTGACCACAATAAATTTCAATCAAGTTTTGTGGGGACATTTAATTGCCATGTCCTGGTCCCCATGGAGCTGCCAACACCACCACCAACCAACCAACAGCAGCAACAGCAGCAGCAGCAAGTGGCAGCAGCTTATTGTTGAAACCAAAAGCCCGATTTGCCAACTAATTGGTGGATACAGCAAAAACAAATCCCCAAAGATATTTTCATAACGATATACATACAGTCATGTGGCTGTGTGTCTGTGTGTGTGTGTGTGTGTGTGCATTTATACACTGCAAGAATTGAACTGGGTTTGGCTCTTGGCCATGGGAACATGGGACACTTGAGTTGGGTCAACTGTTGATGGCTCCCTCAAGGCTGCTCCTCTGGGGTTAATGCTGATATGTGTGGTTAGATTAGTTGCCAGATTCTTAAGGATAAAACCCCTAAGCAAAGGACTCCTGCTGCTCCTCACTGATAACTTTTTTCTCAGCGTATTAAACTTGCCCGCCTGCCTGACTGCTCAGCCAGTTGACTGTTCTTCATTCTAATGTTGAAGTTTTGAGAAGCGTAAAAGTGTTTTTCTCTCTCTCTCTCTCTGGTTGCTGTTGAGAGATTCAATGAAGGCAATTAGAGCAGAAATTCCTGACAATTCTCACTTGAAGGCTATGTCAATGGAAGGATGTTTGATTCAACTGTTCAGCGCACTTAATTGAAAGTTATTTGCTCGACAATTCAATTACAACTGCAATGTCTCCAGGTCTCCATGTGTGTGCCTCAGTGATCCAAATGGCTTGCAGCTTCACTTGGGTAATTAACAGTTTAGGATTCAACTTTGTGGATTACCCAAATGCCTGTCTGTCTGTTTCCCTGTGTCTGCTTGTTTGGAACATTATTTAATTATGAACTGAACTGACTGCCCTTCCCCTTCCTTTTCCTCTTGCATCTTTGCCTGGTTGGCGAAAAAAATGTCCAAGTAAATTGCAGGATAAATTAAACTAAAGTGACCTTCAGGCTGGATTTCTCTGTCCGCTGCTGGCTGCTTTGTTACTTCTAGGTTTGCTCGATGGCTGCTCAGCTCTGGCTTTGTTCATTGCAGCTTTACAATGTTGACAATTTAATACTTTTTTGCCTTCGTCCTTGGCAACTTTCATGTCAGGAGCAATAAAATTTAATTTTAATTATTATTCCGCCCTCAACGTTGCTCACTTCCCCCCAGCAGTCCTTAGTAACAGAGTGTTAATCCGTTTCATTAATCCATTAGAGGTTTTTTGCCGAGTGGGGAGGGGCGAGTAAAAAAAAAAAACTTTAATTACATTTGAGTTGGATAATTGAGTTGTAAGTTTTTTGTAAAATTTGCGGCACATTGCAGATGGAAACGCATGAACATGGCGCTGGCGGCGGCGGCGGTAAATTCTCCAAGGACATGGCCAGGCTGGAATGCAACAGCGATACGGATGTCATTAGCCCAACGGGCACAAGCAGTTCGGGCGGCGGCGGCGGCGGTGGCGGCGGTGGCGGCGGTGGCGGCGGTGCACCGGCCGATGGCAGTGGCTACCACAAGCGTCATCATCATAAGACAGCAGCGATGGGCCACGATGATGACAACAACAGTGCGGCGCATTCCTCAGATAGCAAGAGTCCCAGTCAGCGGTAAGTTTAACACACACACACATAACACTAAACAAAGCTAAACTAAACACCCAACTAACAAGAGAAATGAAAAGAAAATAACTTAAAAAATAAATCATATTAAACCGAAAGGAGAACCAGGAAGCAACGAAGGAGAGAAAACCGAAACGATAATTGCAAAAATGCTGGCGCATTGTAAAGTTCAAACAGCCATAAACTTACCCTGCCGTTAAAACCTCTGCTTATCTCGTACAGCACACACACTCACACCCACACCCACACACACACACACACACACCCATGTATACTATCGCACACATCAGTAAGCATTTAGTAAGCGTAAGCATAAGCGTCGGCGTATAATTGATTGCCAAGAGTAAATGTGTAGCATACTTTGTTGGGCTTCGCAGCTTTTTTCATACCGAACACACATACCAACACCCACCCACACACACCCACTCATACCAACACAGCAACATATTTATATAAACTTATATTTGATCAAGCGTAAAATGTATCGACATATAAATATATATTGACGTAATCGTAATCGTATTTGAGTAAACATATGTGTGTGTGTGTACTGTACGCTACGCTGTGTACGATGATTTAGCTCTATAAATACTACTGTACGTGTGTGTGTGCGCGCCTACACTCGGAGAAATTCCAAGGTAATATTCACATACAAAATAAGTGTAAAGAAAAGTCCATTTGCTTAGCAACAGCTTTTAATTCGATGCTTGAATGTCTATCGATTGAGATGATCGAATTGTTGTCTGATCTTAACAGTCTGGCAACCTTGTAGATCGTCTATCGGTCGGTCTTATCTGCTTGTGCCGAGATGGATACCAGGCAGTGGAATTTCTGAGACCTTAAACTGCAGAGAATTAAAGGAGCTGTGAATGGCAAAGTCCATTCGGTTGGCAACAGCATTTAACGGATCGTTGATTGTCTATCGATTGAGATGGCCAGCTTGTGGTCTGATTTTGCCAATCTGGCAGCCCTGTAGATGGCCAAAAGGTTTTATCTACTTATGCCAAGGTATATAGAAGGCTTCAGTCATCAAGTTTAATGTCTGTAAGTGGGAAAAACTGGATTTCTGAGACCCAAAGCTGTGGAGAGTTCTGGGGTCAGTGATAGGCAAAGTCTTTAGTGATTTCTCCGAGTGCATAGTGTACGCTTGCATGTGTGTGCAAGTGTTTGGCCAACACAATCGCAATATCCAATTAAATCAACAGCAATTAGCGTTACCATTTCAATTGTTGTTGCTTAATCTGACGATGATGATGACCGTGATGATGACCGTGATGATTACTGTGATAATGATGATGTTGTTGTTTGGCTCTCAGTTATAACTAACATAATTCGTTTGCTGATTTGATTATGGCCATGTTAATGACGCTGCCGACTCACTCTGCTCAGGCAACACAATCTCGATGGCTTTTGCTTGAGTTTGGTGGATGAAAATAATTTCTTCCAAGGCAATTGAATGTTTTTTTTGGTTCTGTTTAAACAAACATTGAATTGTTAAACTATTTGGGGTTTTTAGTTTTGTTTTTACCAGGCTAATTGAATCCAACGCACTCAATCGCACTTGAAGTGACAACAATTATGAGCTGAGCTAAGCAGAGTCATCATCTCATCATCTCAGCATCACAGCATCCCAGCAGTAATGACAGCTTGTTGGAGTGTAATTTTCACATTTCTCCTTTGACGGGGGGAAAGGGGAGATACCAAATGTAATGTAAAGTAATGGATTGAATTGGCATCGCATCGCATCGCATCGCATCGGAGGGAAACAAACAAACAAACACAAACGACTTGAGAGCCAAACTAAATGTGTTGGAATTGTGGCTTTCAGCTTAGGGCTTTGGGCTCTTAGCTTTTCGCTTAGCAGTTGCATTTGAGTGCCACATGTAGGCGTTGTATATATACACACACACACACACACACACGCACACACACACACACGGAGGGACATGGACATGTAGATGGAATTGTGTGTATCCAAGTGGCTGAGTTTTAAGCTGACTAAAAGCCAGTTGAAGTTGCTGGGGGTCGGGCTGGCTGGCAGACACTGCTGCGGCTGCTGTCAGGCACAGTTGTCAGTTTTTGGCGCCCCAAGTTCTACAAAGAGCTGTCAGCCACACACACACACACACAGGGACAGAGGGAGAGAGAGAGCACAGCTGTTTGGCTATGTTGCCAACTAAAACACTTTCAACATTATTATTTCTGTTTTCTGTAAGTGCAAACAGAGCTTCAAGACAAGACAATTAGTCTGCTCTCCTCTCTCTCTCTCTCTACCTCTACCTCTCTCTCTCTACCTCTACCTCAGCCTGTGTATGTTTAAGGACATGGCCATGGGTATGTGTGTGTGTGTGTGACACTGATTTCATTAATTAATTGAGGCGAAAAGAAAACTTTTGACAATGTTTGGCAACAATGAAAAGCCAGAAGCCAAGCAGCCCAAGCAGCCCAGGCAGCCCCACCCAGAAGACCCTGGAGACACATTTGCCAGCCATTGGACACAGCATTTGCGGTCAACTGGCCCCCGGAATCTGTTACAAATCCCAGCTAAAATACCTGAAATGGCATCGCTTCACCCAGGGCTTTGTGCAAAGCCTATAATTTTATCGTATTGTGTTACAGATTCGCTCGACTGCCTCTGGCTGGGTAGGCGGTGGGGGGCAACACCGCTTGGTCAAAACTCAGTTTCTGCTTCGTTAACCAACAACTGGATGGCTGTGGGTGGCCATGATAAGCATGAGGGTGAGGGGGGGTCACTCGACCACCTCGATAATTAAGGAGGAGAAAAACACTAAGAAAATTCTTCGGTGTAAGCAGCTTAGAAGGTGATTGAAAGACTTCATCGTTTGCCATTTAACGGGTCAGAAGAGAGTTAAGCCAAAATGGCAAGAAAGAAAGAAAGAAATCTGAAATTGAATGTGTGATGCCTGCCAACCTGCCAACCTTCAAGTCTGCCAACAACACAATGCGAGTGGCACAAGGTCAGGTGAGGCAGGCCAGGTGAGCTGGCCTAAATGATTTCAGGTCAAGGGGCCCTTGGCAAGGCACAATCAGTTCAACACCTACAATACACACACACAGCCACTCACACACACACACACATACAGCCACACTCTGCTCTTTGATAAACGTTGAAAACAATTCTAAAAATTGGAATTTATTTTCCCCCTCATGAATGTGAAAAGATCATCGGCCAACTCGTCGCTGTTGTGTGCGCAGAGCAACTGCAGTTGCTCGAATAGTTTAAGATTCTACACTGAGAGGGATAGACTTGTAGTGCCCATTAACCAGTCATTTAACCAACAACAGCAACAGCAGCAACAGCAACAGCAGCAGCAGCATCAGTATGTGCAACACGTCCAACAACTGGATGCAGCCCAGCAGCCACGACAGCGCCGTCATGTGCGTCTGCATCTCAATAGTCCGTCCTCCGATTGTAGTTCGACCACAACGACTGCTGCCATCTATGGTGCGGCAGCAGCAGCAGCGGCGGCGGTGGCCACTTCAAGTGGTTCAGCAAATCCCAGCCGATTGATCAACTCCTCCAGCTGCAGCCAGGTGAAAACTCTGTCCTCGTTCATCAGTGAACATCCCGAGGAGCTGGCCGGCGTCGGTACCAGTGGCAAGAAGAGCGACGATCACAGCAATCAGACAACCAAGTGGAAGAGCCTGAGAGCCGTCATGGCCTATTACTGTTCGCTGCGACGCATTAAGAGGAACGGTGCTTTACAGTTACTATAAACCGAACGATCTGCCTCTTATGGTTTCTGCATTATGTGTGTCGTGTCCGTGTGACAATGCCTATGCCTATGCCTATGCGTATGCGTATTTGTGTGTGTGTGTGTATGTATGTGTGATTCCCCCTTACCCCACGTAATCAATTAACCACTTCTGATTGTGTTTAAACTACTAATCCATCAGGTAGCAACAAAAACAAACCAACTAAACAACCTAAACAACGTAGTGTTTGAAACATCTACTTGTGTATGTATGTGTGTGTGTAACTACTACTACTACTACCACTATCTGTGTACCATTATAAACAGTTAACTATGTATAACCAGATATCCTTCCATATATGTCCACTAGTGTCTATATAAATATCATTGATGTCTTAAGCGAATGCCGACCTCTCGTCTCCTCTCTTACACTCTCTCTCTCTCTAACTCTCTCTCTCTTCTTTCTCGTTGTCTTTCGCTGTCTCTCTGTGTATTTCTCTATCCTTAGCTAGTTAAGCTGTCCAACTCTTTACCGTCGTATTCCCCTGTGGATCGGTCTACGTAACCATCAACTGCTGGCTGAAAATCCACTTTCGCTGACTTAACTTGGTTTAACGCGCTTTCAGGCTGTCAAAGTGGTTGCTTATGAAATGCTGATATTGTTAGTTATGGGCAGGGCAACCGGGGCGGGTGAAGGGTATAATTGTTTCATAAGGCCGATTGTACGTGTAAGTGTGTGTGTGTGTGTCATGGTGTCAGGGTGTCAGGGTGCAGCGTAGCATAGTTTTGTGCGAGTTGTGCGCTAGTTTTTCGTTCGTTTTTAGTTCATTTTTGGCAAGGGCAACTTAAAAGTTTGCCAGAGTTAAACAAGTTGCAGCCAAGCTGGGGCTAAAAGTGCAAGCAAAACTGACTCACACACTCACACACACACACACACATAGATGGAAGAAGAATCTCGGCAAACAGTAAAAGTTGAAGGAGCCGCCTCCTGCCAGATCTAAGCTGGCTGAGAATCGATATGTTTAAGCTGCATTGTAGGCGAACTTTTGACATAAATACACACACACACACACACACACACAGGCACTCACACACAGACAGGCACAGACAGCCACAGATGCAGAGAGAAACATGGCCACACAGAAGCAAGGCAACTTGGGCAACTAAGAACGTGTTGTGCCGCCTGCTCACCGTCATGGTCTCTCTGTTGACGGGAAAAATAATAAAAAAAAAAAGAAAACACAAGCCAACTACAGTCTGACTAACTTAAATGAACATCTAACTTTTTAAACGGGTCGATTAGATATGCGACTTCCCTCTCCACTCTCCACACACTGCCAGGTCAGCAGCAATTAAACTGGCCACTGGACAAAGCTTCCCTCACTGTCCTCCAACGATTTAATAAACATTTTTCTTGTTTATTATTTAAATCAAGAGAAGAAAAAACAGCCTGAAGGACAAGGCAACCACTTAGTTCAAGGTGAAGTCATTAGAGATCTGTTGTGGGTTTTTTCAACGAAAATTTCGTCTTTCGATTTGATTTATTTGCCCTGCATAGAGGCCACCAGCAATAGTAACAGCAACAGCAATGGCAACAGCAACGACAACTAATACAATAAATAGATGTATAAATCAGGACATGCGCCTATGTGTATGCTACAAATACTGTGCTGTGTGGCACACACAATGCCATTTGGCTTTGGCATTGTGCATGCGAAATGAGAAAGAGAAATTGCCTTACACTGACTGACTGACAACTTACAAAGAATTTGAATTTAGAAAATTGAAAATTTATGTAGAAACACCCCCCCCCCCCCCACACACACAGCACAGCCACACACTCTAAAGAGAAGAAGGTCAGGTGGTTAGCTGGGTTGGTTGGTTGGTTGGGTTCGTGTTTAACCTAGAAAAGTTATGCAGCGTTGCTGGCTGCCTGCATTTATGCGTTGCCAACTTTTGGGGGCAACGAAAAGAGCCTCCAAGCCAAAGGAGAGGCGGCGCCATGCATATGCATCGTCGTCGTTGTCGTTGTTGTTGTTGTTGTCGCTGTCGTCTTGCCTTCCTTCATTCATTCATCCACACCAGCCAGCATGGCTGACTGTACCCAGCAGTACAGTCAGCCAGGCAGGCAGTCAGTCAAACAGTCAGTCAGTCAGTCAGTCAACACAATAGGTCAAGGCATTTGGTTTACATTTACAGTTGCCAGCAAGTGTCCTTGATTTGCAATCAAATAACATTGTTCGATCCTGCTATGGCCTGGCAATTGTGTCGATTGGATTAGACGCTACTTAATATTCAACACACACACACACACACACACACACACACACACACACAGACAGACACAGACAGACAGAGAGGCAACCAGGACACGTAGCATATGGATATTGATATACACTTGTGTCGTCCAAAGGATAAAGGTGGCCACTGGGTGGGCAGTTTACAGTTTACAGTTGCAGAAACACATCCGTATGAAAGCAATCGATACAGTCAGTCGGCCCAAGGATACAGTCGGTCGAAGGATAAAGCAGTTTTTAATTGCTGGAAATAAATAGTTTTTTATGCCAAAGCCGAAGCCAGGAGAGCTGAAAGGAAACGGCAAGCGATCAACTGCTGTCTGCTCTATGGAGTCGTTAGAAAACTAGTTTCCTGTATCCTGGTTGGGTTTACTCAGCTCAGGGAAAGAAAGGGAGAGAGAGAGCAGGTCCTTCCCTCTCCATGTTGTAACCTCCACATCCTGTTTGACTTGAGCTGGTTTAATACACAAGACGTGCGAGTCTCGCCCGTTTAATGTACAAATTTTTTAAACCATTTCCGGCCACTCGAATGTACATAAAAGTCAACACACACACACACACACTCTGCAGCTGGCAAAGCATAAACATAATTATGGCCAAATAATTGTTGGGGGTTTTTAAAGCCAAAGCTACGGCAGCGACGACAGCGACGGGCTGCCTTGAACGGCTTGACGTGGCTTTAAGTTTAACGGCCATGTTAACAGCATTTGAGATGGCAAAAATTTGTCGGGTCATGCCACAAAGTGGGGAGGAAACAATGCCAATGTCTGTGTGTGTATGTGTGTGTGTGTAACACGAGGCACATATGGCCATGGACATGGGGTGCTTGCAAGAGCCACAGCCACAGCCACGGCTATGGCTACGGCTACGGCTACATCAACAGCGACAGCGACAGGGATGTGGGCGGAAGCGTTAATTGAAATCGGGCTAAGGACATTCTAGGGGCGAAGGGCGAAGGGATAACGTGGTGGCATTCAAGACTAACACCGCAGCCATTAAACAATTTGCCCAACACAAGCACACAAGCACTCACACACACACACACACAGAGACAGAGAGAGAGAGTAAGGCAACGGGGAAGTCGTGTTGTGGTGGAGGCCTCTGTCTCTGTGTGTGTGTGTGTCTTTAACTCTCATGTTCGATGGTCAATATGGTCGATGATTTGTGGTGCAATAAAAAATGCCATCTAATAGGTCGAAAGCGAACCTTTTCCCGACCTCTTTAGGCGGCCATTGTATTGGCCTTGTTCAGACCGCACCCACACACACACACACACATCAGACCCACAACAGACACAGAGATCCCCACAGAGACCTAAAATTGAACCCTGAAAAACCGAAATTCAAGCCCTGCGGCAACCCAAAATCGAGGAAGGAGCAACTAACAAGCTCATTTTCAATTTATAATAAATCGAAAGTCCTGGAAATGTGAGAACAACAAAGCACAAAGGCATTAGGGTCACCCACCAGGCACACATGTGTGTGCATGTGCTGGCCGCGTGTTTGATTGTGTTTAGAGTACATATGATGAGGCATAATCCTTATCGTCCTGGAAGCCCTTTTTCTTTCCTGTGCCGCTTGGTCAACACCCTGCCCAGCACGGACGTTGCCCGCATCCTGGTCATAACAGCCAAATGCCAGGGCAGTTAGAGTTCAAACGACCAAATGAATTGTCTGCCAATGTATGAGTGTTGACTGTGTGTGTGTGTGAGTGTGTAAAATGAGCCATTTGGCAGGCATCGATAAATGTTGTTTAATCAGCAAACCACTCAGGAACCATCGCCCAGCAAGAGAGAAAGCTATCAGTGCTTTGAAATCGCCTTTCGTATCACCAACTATCTAACCATCTCACTCCTTTACTTACTCTCTCTCTTTCTCTGTCGCTCTCCCTCTCTCTCTCTCTCTTTGTCACTCTGTTGCCCACTGTAACTCTAAGCTCTACAGCCTACAAAACACAATGAAAATAAAACTGAAAAGAACTTTTTTTACCTTGTTTTCCAACACTTAACATCACAAATCACAAATGAAAAATCAAATGAAAATTAAAACGGAAAATGAACAATTTGAAAAACTTTTAGGAAATCGCGTATCGGAGATGGAGCTTCGGATCCAGATTCCGATTGGTAAGTTCTCCAGTGTATAATGCTTACAATACTACTGCACCACACTCACCAACACTGGGACAGACTGACACACAGACAGCTAGATATGTTTATAGAAACCCACAGACACAGAGACACTTAGTCACATAGATAGACACCGAGCTAAGCTTGTTACAAAAAAATTTTCTTTATGATTTTTCGTTGAGTTCTTGAATGAAATTGCAAACAAATGATAAACGATAATCGATAATCGATAACGATAACAATGAAAATGATGATGATGACGATACTGATTGAATGCGATATGCAAATGAATTTAATTGGCATGACAGCGCTTTACATTATGAATTGCAAGTTCAATTTGATTTCCTTTTACTTTCCTTTTGACACACACACACAGACAAACTGAGTAGCTTAGTTAGCCACCCACAGGATCCATTTTGCTGCAGGACAGCTGGGCAAACTGTAAGGCAGCCAGCCGAAGCAGCAACAACAAAACTTAGTTGCTTTTTAAATGCATCCGCTTTCGATTGAGTCGCTGCTACGTTTAGATAGTTGCAGTCACACTCACCCACACACACGCACACACCCATGTACATAAACCCACAACTGTATAAATAAACACACACACATACACAAGTTTGCCGATAGTTGATTGTTTCGTTAGCCATTTGAGTTTATCGTTTGTACCACACGACGTATGCGTTATATTTTATCTGCAAACACCTTAAACACCATAGAGCGAGCTGTAAATAAATCTCCAATCTTCAAATGAAAACCCCAACAGAGAGACCTAAGCAAGTCCCTGGCTAAATAAACAATTTAAATAAATCACATTTACCGTAGAGAAAAATAATAATTTAAATAAAAAGCAAGAAAACAGCAAAGAAATCTGCATTCATCGTTCATTCATGGGCGTTTAGACCAACACAATGGTGTGTAAATCAATGCAATAATTGTTTGTCTTGTTCATTGCCTAACAACCTAACAAAAACCCCAAAAACCAACAGAAATAAAAACTAAAGATGTGTGAAAAAAAGTGTAATCAACGCCACATGGTGTTGCGTCAGGCAGCGGGCAACAATCGATCAACGCTTAATGCTTCCATATTGAGTTGCTGTTTTTTGCTTTTTTTTTTTTTTGTTTTTGTTTAATAACTTTGAAAGGTCAGAGGCTCATTAATATCCGACAAATATTCGGGTTCTTTAAGGTCAACGCGTTAGCAAGTCAGCCAGAGTCAGCTAAAATGTTTGCAAACAGCTGCCTAATCCCATCCATTCGGTATAATTGAAAACAAACATTGGAAAGAAGCAAAGGGCTTGGGCGTATCGAAGCTGCCATACCCTTGCAGACAAGCTGTACAACCGCCTGCCGTTGACTGAGACTGTCGCACGCGGCTGCTCTTAACAAAAATGCGGCTTTAAAAGTCCAGTTTAAATGTCATTTCCCCCTAAGACTGTGTCAAGCACTTGACATTTAATATTTTAAATGTCCTGCGCCTGAGAAATGTTTATCAACCTCACAGCGGTTGCCAAGGCGGCTTATTACTGAGTAGGACACTTTGAACTATTAAAATCATTCTCCACTCCACCACTCCACCACTCTCCTCAAGGGAATTAATCTCTGGCAAAGTTCTCAGTGCAAAGCCGCAATTGACAGATGAAAATGTTCATCAAAAACACAGATTAAGCCAAAATGCTTGGTCCAAGGATGGAGAGGAAGTAGCTGAGGCTGGAAAAAGTTCAAAAATTTTCCCAGCAGCCTCATGAATCTATTGATAACACTCTGCCAGGATAAAATAGATTAGAAGGGGATATTTACAGTCCTTGAATAATCACAGTTGCAACCTTTAAACTGCTTTCATTGGTGCTGCCATCGACAAACCATGAAAACATCATTGTAAGTAGATATTTGTTAAAATCACTTGAAAATCTGTCTGCTTCCATTGGTTTCTCTCAAAGGAAGCAAATATTGATGAAAATTTCCTTCACACTGAACAATTTGCCTTTAAAACTTCTTTTTCCCTTTCCATAAGCTTTACCAATGGAAAAATCCTTCTAAAAAAACTTTCTTTCTGCTCTACATTTCCTCTAAATATATTACCCCATCTAAGGACATTGAAAAAGCAGTCCAAACACCGCAACAATTATGGCTTCTTGTTGAAAAATTCATTAAAATTCTTATCACACAGATAATTCGAAGAAAACATTTCTGTTATCAATGCTAAATCCCTTTACACCTCTGCCGAGGAGCAGCTTTCTTCCTGCTATGCATTCCCACTTAATTTCCCATCTTTCAATGTCTTTCAATGTTCTTCATTCCATGCCAAATGGCTTCTACCAGTTTCAAATTCATCTCGACACTCGGCCCTTTGCAACCCAAAAAAGTAGGCAACACTTTGTTGTCCAAACAATTTGATTCCAAAACAGAAATCAAAATCAACACAAATTGTTTCGCGCTACAGCAGAAGCAGAGGAAAATTCTAAAGAAAAAAAGGAAAAACACATGATACCATGGTCTGACCATATTCATTTCCCTTGGCCCGCCCACTGGACGGCCGTCGTCGTCGCCGTCGTTCCTCTCGTCCAACCAACCCATTCATTTCGCACTCGTTTTGCTGCTGAAATTTAATTTTTCTTCGTTTTTTTTTTTTTTTGCTTTGCTTTGCTTTCTTTTTTTTTTTTTTTTTGTGCCGCCCACGTGCTCAGTTGCTTCACCATTTGGTATTTCTTTCGCCACTTGTCTTCCGCTTGCCCTGTTGCCCCCGCCTGGTCTTGCCTTGTCCTGTATGAAACTATCATTATGTCTTGCCTCAAGGTTTCCTTTTTTCTTCTTTACTCGCTTGGCTGCCAGCAAATGCATTTACCTATATTTGATTTATTGGGCACACACACACAGACACTCGCACTCGCACACTCTCACACACAGGCAGACAGAGATACTTACAGACCAGCAGAAGCAGCAGCAATCGCACTTTGGCTTGCACGTCTCAATGTGTTTGTGTTGTGTGTAGCTCACTTGCTCACTTGCTCGCTCGTAAATACAATTTACTAACTAAAAATGTGAAACGAACAAAGCAAAAAGCACTGAGAAAAAAGCACTGAGGAAAAAAAAATCTCTGTTTTTGCATGCCCTGATTACCTTAACTGTTACCGTTACTTTGTTAACCTCCCCCCTTCCACCCCGTCCGCCCCATGTACAATACAAGATGGCGAAACGAGGCAGCTGGAAGACTCCATAATGCCTGACACTGCGACTGAGAGCGACTGGACACGGCTGGTTGCTCCAGCTGGAGCTGCTGCGTCAAAGGTCGTCAGACGGTCTCCGGTCCGTCTCTCCTGCCTGCCTGCCTGCCTGCCTGGCTGCCTGCCTGGCTGCCTGCTTTATATGTCTATATATACGTGTGTGCGTGTCTGTGTGTATGTGTATGCCGTTGTGTTTACGTGTTTGCCGTTTGGCGTTAGTGCTACCGTGTTACCAAGTTACCATGTTGCCGTTGCCGTTACAGTTACAGTTGCCGTTGCGTGCACTTGCGTTGCGGCGGTTTTGGGTTTCCGTTTAATGAATGTTTATTGCCACTCCTACTACTTCACCACCACCACCACCACCACCTTCTCCTCCTGCTCCTGCTAGCCATAGCGTAAGTGTTGCGTAAGTTTTTAATGTTTTCGCCTCCCTCCCATCGCCTCCCTACCATCGCTTTTTAGCAACCAACTTGGTCGACTGCACTGCATACCCTACTGTACGTAGTTTAATAGTGTTGTAAAGCGTTAACCGTAGCTCTGTAGCTCTGTAGACCGTAGAGTGTAGAGTGTTGGCTAAAGTAAACCGCAGACCGCAAACTGCAGACCGTAATCAGTTAACCGTAATTTGTATACCGTAATTCGTTAACCGTAAAGCGTAAACCGTTAACCGCAGACCATAAACTGTAGAACCTAAATCGCTTAATTGTTTGTAGTTCAAAGCACGCCTTGCATGCTCCTCTTGAGTTCATTTTTCTTTTGCCGTTTTAACAACTGAAAAATTAAACCAAGAATAAAAAAAAAATAAACAAAAATTTATCCAACCGCCTCCAAGCAACCTAAGCTTATTAGATCCCCTTCCCCCACTGCTCCACGCTAGTCCTGTAGTGCTTTTGAGTGCCCCACACATCCTGTAGTGTGTAGAACCAGATTTGGTCAATGGCTTTGCTTGAATATTAAACATGATCCTTGTGCCCTACGCTCGTACAGGACACGGTCGAACCAACGCTGGATGAAGCTGCGCACCACCGTACAGATCTCATCGGCCATACAAAAGAAACCACCGCTCAAGCGTGAGGACTCCTTCCTTAAGCGTTTCTCGACCAGACAAATACCCGAGACACAGGTGAGTCAATCACATTGACACACAGGTACAGTTGAGTCAGTTGAGCTCATGTGTGATGCTGGTTCTGGTTGTGTTGCAGGAAACTGTTGAAGACACGGGTTCAGAAAGTGCCTCTGGCGACGTCGACAAGAGTGTCAAACGTAGACGCCGCTACCTGCAGAAGCGACGCTCCGTTGTTAATCCAGATGAAAATTTTTACTTCTATTGGCTAATGATGTTAACTGTATGTGTTCTCTATAATCTATGGACCCTAATTGTGAGGCAGAGCTTTCCTGAACTGCAGGTAAAATTCATTTCAACTCAATGCAACACACACACAACACAACACAGCACACAACACACAGAAGACAACACAACAGACAACGCGGAAGACGCAAAATGCCAAAAGGCAACGAAGCAACCCACTCCCACTCATCCTTGTTCTTTTGGGGTCTTAATTTGTAACATGTCAGAGGCGGCCTTCGATGGGGGAGGGACAGCAGGCGGCGACGAGCGAAGGAGAACAAAACAAGGAGTCTTAAGGTGACGCTGCTGAAGCAGGAAAGCAAACGCTTACCTATGTCAAGACAAAAGGTGGAAAAATCCCATTTGATAGGCTCTCCAGAGCGGAAGTTTATTGTTGTTGGGTGTGGACGCACCCCCCTCCCTCGCCAGTCCACGGGTCCCTTGAATAACCAAAGTGAACAGCTTTTGTTACTTTTGTTCAGAGAATTTACACAGAGAATTTGATAATGATTCTACCCTCTCTCTCAGGTGGGGTCCATGGGTTTGTTGGCCTTTAAAAAATTTATTTTCTGCATTTCGTAGTCCTTCAAGGAGATTTCCCTGTGACAAGGAAACAGTTGAAGAAAATCCAGGCAAAATCTTTAGGGTATTTCGTGGGACTTTGATGTTAATCTTAATCCAAGACGGTGGTGGGATGGGTGGGTTGGATTCAGCTAGTGATTCGATTGTGGTTTGTGGGCCGTAACGACTCAATTAAAAGACACGCAAGTCTGGCCAAGGATACCCATAGATAGACAGATAGACGCTACTGCTGATGGCTGCCAGGAAGCGACTCGAGTCATAAGCTAAATGGGTTTCCCCTGGTCTGGGCCAAATGTTTGTTTACGGCCCAGTTAGCCGGGTGTTTGTCATCAGATTAGGAGTTGGCCAGGGGGTTGGACAAGGTTACGTGTGCGGCTCAGCCATGTTAGGCTGGCCTTAGTCGCTCTGTCCCTCCTCTTGGCTCTTGTCGTTGACTGGTTTTCTGTTGTTTTTTGTTTTTTTTTTGGTTGAATATGTCATTGTAATTTTACACAGAAACCGCGGACACACACAGCCTATATAACTGTGTATATATAGTGATTCGATCCTGCTGCTGCTGCTGATGGGTTGGCACAGTCAACCAACCAACCAACCCGACCGACCGACCCGACCCGACCGACTTTCATTTTTATTTGAAATTTCAGTTTCAGTTTTTGGCCCGCACATTTGCAATTGTCAAATGCATTCCCCACTCTGTTCTCTGAATAATTGACCTTGACCTGACGCTAAAAATGAACAGGAATCACACACATACACACACTCACACACATACACACACACGTAGAAAAATGTTGGATATTTATATAGTGAAAAGTAGCGAATGCATTTGATGATGTGACTTTCTGACCTTTTTAAACCAAATTGACAGCAATCTGTGCCTACTTTTTGGCTCATCTGCGATTCAATGACAGATGTTGTATTTATATTAGATATAATAGTTCAATTACGCACAGGCTATCTGGAGCAAGGTCTCATGGTAAGTACCCAAGTGCCCCCCGTCCTAGCCACATGCAAGCGGCAGAGGGCTGTGCAATCGATTAGTGTTCCGCGGGTGGGGGGAAGGGAAATTTTAAATTTATTCATGACACTGCTGACGGGAAATATATTTATCAAATCGAATCGAATCGAAAAAGAAATAAAATTCAATAAGTTTCTACGCGTAGAAGGTGGAGGGAAATAAATCAACTTTAGCTGACGCCACACATAGCATACTTATGTGGGCCAATGTATTCATCTTGGAGATACAATTTCCAGAGCTTTTAAAATAAACTTCTTAGTGGTTTCCCCGCATGCCGCATGGCCCAAAGGCCTTGAAAATCACGACAAGCACTCAACGTTAAATCTTCTTCTTGGCCCAACAACCTACACAGTTGCCATAACAGCAACTCAAGAGGAGTCGGCCAGCCGGTCAGCCGGCCACTTGACTGCCCACCCACAGCATAACCTCTCGCCACCCTCTGGAGGGGGCACAAAGACAAACAACTAAGCTGTGAAAAATTCTTATTTAAAAATTGTTCTCGCCACCACAGCCAGAGCCAAGTAAATAAACAAGAAATTTTGACAAAAGGAAGGAAAAATCCGATTTAAAATGAATTTTTCTGCCGTCTCTTCTAGCTAAGCTGGCGGCAATTACATGGTGTGAATAGTTGTTGTGCCTGAAATATCAATAAATTGAGCTTCGAGTCATTTAAAACCCCAAAAGCAATTAGCCGTGAGAATTGAAAAGCTTCTCCACCCCTCAGTCACCCAGTTCCCCACGGAAGTGAGTTTTTAAAAATAGAAATCACAACTCCAATCGGGCGCAGTGGAGGGGAATGAAGTGTGTGTTGGTAGGTAGGCCTAAAAGCGTGTTATTATCGGGTGTCCGGGTTACTCTTTGCACAGCCCTCGCCCATGCATATGTATGAGTTGCCTGAGAAATACATTTTCCCCCCCTCACAACATTCGTCTGCCAACAGGTATATGATGACAGGAAATTGGCCTGCCATTACGTACACTCGCGTGACTTCATCTTCGATATGATAGCGCTAATACCGTTGGACCTCCTGCAGCTGAAGATGGGCACACATCCGCTATTGCGTTTTACGCGCTTTTTTAAAGTAATCGTCCGCTAACGACCCGACATTTTTCCCATTTTCACTCGCTCTCACGTCTCTGTTCTCTTTGCCGGCAGGTTTATCGATCTGTGAGATTTTATTACATTGTAGAAAGTAGAACCGTGTGGCCAAATTTATGGCGCGTTGTTAATCTAATTCATATCCTGTTGATACTGGCGCACTGGTTTGGTTGCTTCTATTTTTTACTCTCCGAGGCGGAGGGCTTTCAGGTGAGTCTCGAACTTTTTGCTTAACAATAACTCACACTCACCTGTCTTATCCTTGTCGTGCGTGTGTGTGCGTGTGTTGCAGGGCGATTGGGTGTATCCTTATAGGCCAGGCGACTATGCCACACTGACACGCAAGTATCTGGGCAGCCTGTATTGGTCGACACTGACGTTGACCACCATTGGGGATCTGCCGACACCTGAAACGAATGCAGAGTGAGTACAACAACAGGGCTATCGACTTGTGGGGGTTGGGAGGGGGCACAAATGGCAAATGATTAAGCTGATCTGTGTGTTTTCTATTTCACCATTCAATTCCCTGAAAAAAAAAAAAAACCCCATCGAACAGACCGAACTTCTCGGTGGACGGCCCCAGATCCATACCTAGACGTGGCATTAAATCACGTCTCCTACAGTTTGGCTCCAGCTATGGGTATGCTGTACTCTCTTCTCCTCTCTCTCTTCTTCAATCTCTTGAATCTTCCATTTTCAATTGTCAATCATTGGAATTCGAATCCGAATTCGAGTCGATTCAACGAAAATCAATATCACACTTGTTGGGGGGCTGTCCACCTCTGTTCACAGCTGATCGATCATAGTGTTGCCACACAGCAATTCAATCATCATATTGCCAGACAGGAAATCAATCAAAGTTTTCGAATATGTGCGACAGCCTTCAACAATCCATTGATATTCATTTTCCCCAAAACACAAAACACACTGATCAACAGAGAACAACAACAGAATGCAAATCCTCGTTGAACAGAGTTGAACTGTAGTGTATCGAAAACTTTGATTGAATTTGGAAAGATGGAAACCCAGTTGGCAGTCTTTGATCTCTTAATATTGTTGTTTCCTTCTTCCTTCGATCTTCTCCCCCCGCTTTGTAGATATATTTTTACCATCGTTAGCTATTTGATTGGGGTTTTTATCTTTGCCACAATCGTTGGCCAAGTGGGCAATGTGATAACAAATCGGAATGCGAATCGCTTGGAGTTTGAGCGACTGCTGGACGGTGCCAAGACGTACATGAGACACCACAAGGTCTGTAAATCCTTCTACCACCTCCTCCCCCACCCTCCCATATATTAATGTTGTGCTCGACAGGTGCCCGGTGGCATGAAGCGTCGTGTGCTGCGCTGGTACGATTACAGCTGGTCCAGAGGTCGCATACAGGGTGGCGGTGACATCAACACCGCCCTGGGCCTGCTGCCCGATAAGCTGAAAACCGAATTGGCCTTACATGTCAACCTGAGTGTGCTGAAGAAGGTGACCATATTCCAGGAGTGTCAGCCCGAGTTCCTGCACGATCTGGTGCTCAAGATGAAGGCCTACATCTTTACGCCGGGCGACTCGATCTGCCGCAAGGGCGAGGTGGCCCGCGAGATGTTCATCATAGCCGATGGCATATTGGAGGTGCTCAGCGAGACGGGTAAGGTGCTGACCACCATGAAGGCGGGTGATTTTTTTGGTGAGATCGGCATTCTCAATCTGGACGGGCTGAACAAGTGAGTTGTCTTTCCCCTCCCCAGAGTTTTGCCTTCTCTTGAACTCTATTTATCCCTATAGACGAACCGCTGATGTCCGTTCGGTGGGTTATTCCGAGCTGTTCTCGCTCTCGCGCGAGGATGTCCTGGCGGCCATGAAGGATTACCCGGATGCCCAGGAAATCCTACAGACGCTGGGCCGCAAGCGTCTCATGGAGGTGCGTTGTGTGAACAAGAAGTACGCCAAAGCCCAGAGCGATAAGGAGAACGCGGCCTTCGCAGCGGCCCATCCTCACCATCAGCATGGCCACCAGCATCAGCACCAGGGCCAGGTGCACCAGAGCGACAGCAGCGAGAACAGTGCCTCCAAGAAGATTGTGGACAAGCTGAAGCACGACGTCAAGGGGTTTCGCAATGTCCTCAAAAAGTCCAGGCAAGATCCAGCGGCCCATGCCAGGATCGATCCATAACTTACTCACTCTTCTCTCAGCAGAACCTCCAGGAAGAGCGACGAGTCGCTGGAAATGTTGCCGCTGCATAATACCTCGCCACGTGGCAGCAAGATCATGCTGAAGCGCATGTCACGTGTAAGGTCCGATGACAAGGACGCCGACAGTGCCGAGGCAAAGGACGAGCTGCATGACAAGACCCCCAGCCCCATAGGTGCCGGTCTGCCGCTGTTGCAGCGTCTGCGTTTGCTCAAGGAGAAGCAGGTAAGTCCCCCCACTGATCTCGTCTCTGCCAGCCAGCCAACCAAACAACCTGGAAACACCACTAGCACTATGGTTGCTGCTCTCTCTCTCTCTCTCTCTCTCTATGCTGCTCTCTCTTTCTGTCGCTGTTTTCAATCACAATCTGTTCGATCAGCCATCACCAACACCATAGCGCTTTAAATGGCTTTGTTTTCTCTGTTATGACAAAGACATATCAACTCCCAGACACATAAGGGACACTTGTCCTGCCGTACAAGTTACCATCTTAGTGCATCCGCAACTGGCTTCAGTAATTAACCGATTCGCTTCATCCAAACTGTTAATATTTAGCACGTTTTGCTCACAATCAGCTGGGAGAATTCAAGAGAAGAGTTTTGGAGACACAGACACACACAGCTTTCACAGTTTAAGTTGCCAATAAAACAGGCTGAAGGCGAAGCCAAGTCGGTTGGCCAGCCCAGTAGCCATCACACTGCCCCACAACAATGTTAATTAGTTGTAAAATAGTTTTGCCTGCACAATGCTTTTCACACGACTCAGCCACCTTGGCAATTATGTAATTTAGAGATATTTTCCCCCCGTGAAAAGAGAGAGGAGAACGTGGCCACCTGGCTGCCTGGCAATCAAAGCAATCAACTCACTCAGTAGTTGACTCTGCCTGGTTGTGCATTCAATTGGTTTTTGTATTTTTGCGTGGAAAGTTCGTTTCGTTTTTGAATGGCAACAACAACAGCAAACAGAACAGCAAACAGCCAACAGCATAGCACAGCACACAGAGCCTCCCACAGCCTCCCCCACCGCACCCACTCAAGACGGCAGCTATGACACAGGCGTCTGTCTATATGTTGTAGATATTTGTGTGTGTGCGTGGGACACACCTATGTCTCACAGATATAAGCCAAATGGCCACACACACACACACACACTTGACATTCATTTGTGCCACATGCCACATACCACAGCAGACTACTTGCTTTGAACTCTGCTTTTCGTTGTTGGTTGCCTTGTTTCTCATTTGGGTTTCTTGTTTCCTACTTTTGGTTTTTTCCTCTGTTCTTACTTAGTTGGCTTAACTCCACCCTACACCCAACCACCCAGCCAGCCAGCCACCCACCTACCCCGAAAACCTTGTTTAAATTAAAAAGCAAAAAAGAAAAAAGGAAACCGAAAGTCGTTTTGTATGTGACTGTGATTGTGTCTTTGTATTTGTAATTTGTAATTTGTAATCGTATTTGTATGTTTATGTAAGTTAAATCCCCGGCTCCTAAATAGTAGTTTTGTATGTGTCTTTATGTGTCTTGCACTAGGATCGCGAAGAGCGAGCTGTTAAGTCCACACCACCACAGAAATCTCCACCTCACTCACATGTAACGTGTACGTTATCGCCGCAGGAATCGATACAGGAAGAGCCCGAACGCGAGTTCAACGAAGGCTTTCCGCTCATCCAGCGACTGCAACAGTTAAAAATTAAAAACGATCCGCTAACGTTAGCGAGCGCTGACCCCGGCCTCGTCATGGTAAATCCAACCCAACCCAGACCAACCCACCCACCTACCTATATCCACCTCCAACCCAAACCTAGTTGTAGCAATCCCAACCCCATCATTGATGTCCCATAAAGCCTGAGATCACTAACAATCTGTCCATCTCTCTCTCTCGCTTTCTCTCTCTCTCTGTCTCTGTTTCTGTTTCTATCTGCTTTAGACCAACACGCCGCCAAGCATCAGCAGTAAAATCGATTCGCACTTTGGAGCGGGTGCCGCTGGTGGGGCCACCTCACTGACGGTGGCCCAGATCAAGCCCATGATGAAGGTCTCCTTCAAGCAAAAGATCCAGCAACTGCAGAGTGGCCTGGCCACATCCTCAGCCAGCGGCAGCTCCCAGCCGCCGTTGCATATGCCGCCCGGGCCCAGCACGGGAGCGATTGCCAAAAAGGAGCCGCCCAAATCGCTGGCCCTGGTGGTGAGCGCCATTCCCGAGCTGTCCGCAGTGCCACCAGGCGATGGTTTAGCCCTGGGCCTGGCAGCTGGAGTTAGTGGCTCGGCCATAGCCACCATATCGAAGAAAGTGATAAAGCCGTCCGCGTACAAGGTCAGCACATCAGTGCCGCCCCAGTCCGACACGGATACGGATGGAACGCCCATCAAGCCCTGGTCCAAGCTTAAGCTGGCCACACTCATATCTTCCAGTTACACCAGCCTAACCAACTGTTCGCCCGACGATCTGGCAACGCCGCTGAAGAACTATTCGCTGAGCAACATACCCCAGCAGATGGAGGTGACGGGCACAGGTCGTCCCAGACACCATAGTGCACGCAGCTCGCGCTCGGCCCGACACTATCATCATGGTCATGGGGATGCCTCCAGCTCGAGCACCGGTTCCTCGGGCACGCGAAGCACAACGCGCGAATGCCTGCGCCTACAGAAGCCCGAGCAGCGACTGCCCGATCCCAGTGCCGACGGCGAGGGCGCCGAGACGGGCGCCAGCGGCAGGAAACTGTATCAGAGCGTCTTCGATCTATCGCCGGAGTACTGCGGTCTGCCGTTCGTCAAGCGCCTCAAAATACTCAATGAGCGCCAGAAGCTGGCCGAACTGGAAAAAGCGTTGCAGACGCGCAGCTTCAGCCTGGACTGCTCCAAGTCCGCCAACAACAACGAAGTGCCCATCACAGAGTCGCTGTACCGCTGCTATAGCGACACCTCCGGCATCTATTCACAGTTTCTCAGCACCTACGAGTCCACCACCAGCTCCACCTCGATATCCACCAACACATCCGCCTCGGCATCGGCCTCCGCATCCGCCTCAGCATCTGCATCGGACAGCAATTCCAGGCAATGGCAACAGCCACAGCCACAGCAGCAGCAGCAGCAACAGCATCCACCTCAGCATCAGCAGCTGGATTACATGCCACTCAGTCCCGAATCGAATGAAACTGTCGAGCGGCGCAAGCTGAAAAGCATCCTCAAGAAACTGCAGAAGGGCAGCCCAACGGCAACCGGAATGGCAATGGGATTGGCCGCCGGCGAGGGGGTTGGCGATGCCGCAGACGAGGCTAGTGCCAAGGTTGCCAGCATTACCAGTCCCATGTCAAGGGGTCTGCTCAAGGAGCCGACCTTGGAAGGGTACGTGGCTAGGCACAGTAAGCTCTTGAAGAGTGTAACCTTCCATTCCACTCTTTCTAGCCCGCCGGCCAGTGCCAAAGATGGTGGTCAGGAAGGTCAGTTCGCTGCCTTTGGTGGACCCGGCCACGGTGCTAACGGTAACGGTACGGGTAGTGGTAACGGTAGTGCGAATGGAACCGGTAATGGCAACGGTAACGGGAAACTAACAAATCTCAAAGCGAAACGAAACGTAACGTTGGCCAGTGATCACGGTAACGGTAACGGTAACGGCAACGGCAACGGTAACCCATTTGCAATCGCCGGAGATGCAATCGCGCTGCCATCGTCCTCGTCTGTCTGGTCGCCGACGTTGGCATTGGTAACGCCAACGAATTCGCCGCAAGACAGTTTCGCCTTTGAGCCGCTGTCCCAGGGCCAGTTTCAGTCTCACAATCCCCAACTAGGCAGCGGCGTGATCGCTGGCGTTGGCAGCGTCTCAACGTCGTCATCAGCGTCCGCTTCCACCTCCTACGTCGTCGAGTGCTCAACGAAATCCATGTCGAACAACATACTCTCACAGAACACCGAATTCCATGCACAGTCCACATCCACAACCTCCACAGATTTGAATTTAAATTTGCAGCTCCGACAGAATACGACGAATGCCGCGACCGCGACCGCCTTGGGTCAGGGTCAGTTGCCAAAACTGGAAGGTAAATATGCGTGCTGCCCCCTTACAGCAGCCAAAAAAAAAAAAGAAACCAAAGAAAATTTGGAAAAACTACACAAAACTCTGTTCTGTCTTCTTCAACACAAACAACGCAAGCAGCAACACGCTTGTTCACTAGCAGCAACGCAACTCTACTGTACTTTTTGATAACATGCTGTCCTTTTCTAACGCTTTACTGCCTGTCTCTCCTGTACATCAGGCAGGCAGCCTTTCTCCTTCCCCCCTTTTAGCATGACCATCCTGAACGCACATTCTACAAAGCCCGAAACTTTCTTCGCTTTGCTAAGGTTTCGTTTCTCGCTTTTTCTATTAACCTTTATTGCCATCTCTGTCTGTCACTTTACTCGTTCATGTATACCTATTTCTGTCTCTGTCTCATTGCCACTGCTCATTGAATTTAACACTTTTGCATGACAGAAACCAGCTTTTCCATTTGCTTTATTAACTTTTACGTTGCCTCCAGGTTTGCTGGGTTTCATTCATTTTTGTTTTCGCCCTTCGAACTTAATTCCCTATAAATATAATTAAGAATTCATCTAAAATAATTAATAACTATGATGCCTCATGATTTCCTCTGCATAATCGATCACAAAACATTTATATTTCCCCTTTCATTTGCCTCGTGCCTTTATCTTTTCATTTTTAACCGAATGAATCATTCAGAATCAACTGTAAATACTTAGTATACGTAAGATATATCATATATCCTAGCCTAAGGAGTAAAAACAGAGTTGCACAAGCCTACAGCTGGTTTTCAACGCTTAAGTACAGTCCCGCACGCTTTTGGAACGCAATGGAATGAAACAGTAATCAGTCGCCTATGATGGTGCAACAATTGAGCATGCGGTTGCAAACTGATACACAGCTTTTGTAAATAAATGTAAGTCGGGGGCAGTTGGAGGGACACACACACACTGCTTGGGTGCATCCCAACGCTTTTGGATCGACTGTACTGCACTCTACTGTACTTGGTATGGGAATGTATGTAACGTATGTAAATAACCGTAAACACAAACGTAAACGTACATGTAACTGTAAATGCTAATGATTTTAAAGCTGAATTCTCACAGCCATTTTACACTGAAACACACACTGTTTTCTCGTGCTCAGACTGTATATCACTTTGTCACACTGTGCAACCTTGCAAACGCATCACTCACTCACGACACAACTGTACTTGGTGTGCGTGCGCGTGCCGATCACAACGGGGTTCGACTAATCGCCATGTCTGTCTGTCCTTTTAAAGGCTTTCCAGAGGCTCAGGACTACTTTAATCAGATACTGACCGGCATCAATCATGTGATCAAGACGCATATGAACGAGATGCACTCGAAATTCGAGACGCAGTTCTCCAGCATGGCCGGCGAGGTGCGTCGCCGGGATGCCATCATTGCCCAACTGCAGCTGAAGCTGCGCAGTGTGGAACAGAAGGCCACGTCAACGCCTCTGGCCAGGCGGCAGAAGCGTCAGCAGCTGTCCGTGGATGATGATGAGCCTGCCGAGCAGGACAACAGCAGTTCTGGTTCCTCGGCGGAGCTCTTGTTCATGGTAAGTGAAGCTGGCTCTTGAGATTGTTGCAAGTGAAGTTGCCATGTTTTCCCTTTCGACAAATTTATTTCAGCGCGGCGATTCACTGGACACGGTGTTCACCTCATCGCCACCCATTCAGGGGGGCCGACGCAGCATATCGCCTGGCCCTAGCCGCCATCATGCAGCCTCGGCCAATGCCCTCAACTGTCCAAGCAGCTACTATGGCGGCTCAGGCAGCCTGGCCACAACGCGTCATGCCCAAAGCCATCCCAGCTTCTATACAGTCCATGGCAATGGGTGTGGCGGCTCTAGAGGCTATCGGGACTGGGGCGGCAGTGATGAGCGGGGTATGGCCAGCTGCAGTAGCGGCAGCGGTGCTGGTGCAGCGGCCAGCACCTCTGGCGGTGCCTTGATGGTGGCCGATGTGACTGGCAATCTGACGCGTCTGTCGGACAGCGTGATACTGGACATAGGCGAAAGTTCCAGTTCGAGTTCCTCATCCAGCAAACTGAACATTGCCGAGGAGGACGACGAGGACGATGAGGACGAAGACGGGGACGAGCTGGGTGGCGCAGCCCTGGCTGTCAGTGGCAGCGGCGGAGCCAGCGGCCACAACGACTGGGAGGTGCAAATGCTCGCCGCCGAAATGGAGCGCCAGGAACGCAAGCGCGGCCACTCGCTCTCTGACAATCTGGGCGAGCTGAAGCACTGCAGCACGTTCCTGCGCAGGCGGCGTAAGTTCAGCGACACCGAGACCGAGTACAGTGAAACCGATCTGGACGAACAAATGGCCAGAGCCGGTGGTGCAAAAGCAGCCGGCAGTAGTGGCAGTGTGGGCGAGACCACCAGCCAGCAGCCACCGAACGTACCCAGCGGCAGCCAACGGCCCAGGGCCTCCAGTCTGGATCAGTTCAACCTGCGCTACGGCATTGGGCGGGGCATCTTTAAAGCAATGAGCATCGATCGTGATAAAGACAAGCTTTGAGAACTATAACTGCTAAGCATTCACATCCATATCCACATGCCCTCGCCATCCCCCATCCCCTATCCCCCACAGATCACAGATCACGGATCCAGCAATCAACAAGCAATGCAACTCGATCAGTATTACTAGAGAGACACTAGAGCAAAAGGTACAACTGACAACCGGACAGGTCATTGATATATAGAGATCTATTAGTCTATATAAGTATGTTTAGCCCCACAGACATTCACCAAAGCGCAAGCCACTCAAAAAAACTATTAAAAAAAACATGTAAAACCACAAAAAAAAAAAAGAAATCGACGCACTATAATGTGTTGAAAAATGTTGAAAGTGCAGCAAGAGAGGGAAAAACCTAAACACATATGAAAAATCACACAAATAGCCACAGAGTTTTCCACACTTGTTCCAAATATAGATTCACCTTAGAGTTTCCTTCTTTGCCTTTTGTTTTTTGATTCTCCACTTGGCAGGAAATTTTTGAATTACATTTTATTTCACTCTGCAATGATTTATATACCCTTGCAGTTGCTTATGTGTAAGAAGGGTATATAAAATTCGTTGTTTTTAAATATTTTCGAATTTTCTCAAGACTTTTTCGCACTTTAAAGACACATTCAATTGACTTATGACTCTTCTATAGGAGATTTAAAACCAAAAAACAATTTATATGAGTATGAATGAGTGTGTGCGAGTGTGTGGGTGAGTGAGTGAGTGTATGGTTAAAGGATTCCCACATTAAACCGTCCTACATAGCGTCCATGCCGATGAGAGCATGTTTATATGTATATGTCTAGGTAATAACGGCTCTTTCCTTACCTATCCGCAGTCTGCGTTCCCCTCCTGCCAGTTGAGTCACTGAATCTTGGAATATTTGTGCGGAAAACTCTATCTATTCAATGTATATACCTCTTAACTTTAGAGAATATTGAAGTATTGCGATATTGAAGTATATATATATACATATATATGAGAATATATATATTTTAAGTACGTACATATACACACACAGATATATAGATATACTTGTATGGAACTAGTCTAATGAAAACCGAAAGCTTTAATAACTTATATAGAGAACTATTTAAGGAAGTGTTTTAAATATGAACTAATCAATTCGACAGACAGAACAACAAAAACAAACCACAACAATCCGATATTAACTAACAGCTATAGGTCTGTCTGCCTACCCATGTCTCTGTATCTGCAGAGACGGATACGGATTCATAGAGACAGAGACAGAGGCAGAGGCAGCCATAGCCACACAGCCCTAGGAGATGATAAGTTAGCTTTAGAAAATACTTCAATTGTTGAACTATCGACCCACTTTCCCATCACTCTCCTTACCAACCACCCCCCTATGTAAGCATTAGTCCTACCTACTATATACATACATACATATGTCTACAGTTAGCAGCTAGAGTTAACTATACTATTAGTATCCTACGGCATCAATTTGTTTCAAAAGTATCTAGGAAAAGAAAGTTTTTTTTTTTTTATTAGCTTAGAGCTTCGAGCTTCTGTTGGGATTTCGTTTCGGTTTCCGTTTCCTTTGCCAGGCTATCAATTAAGTAAGTTAGTTAAACACTAAAAGCAAAACAACAAACTAAAGAATTTTTCTCTAAGGATTGCTTAGTAACACACATCCACACACACACACACAACCCTTTACTATATAAGTAGTTTAGTGCAGTTCCAATGCCAAAGTAACTAAAATCGAAATCCAAATATTTCCACTTTAAGCTTAAAGCTATTTAAATCTAACTCTTAAAAAACCAAAAAAAAAAACAAAAAGAAAAACACATAAATAGAACAAGAAATATAGAAATAAATTGCAATGAATTGCAAAAGCCAGCGATTGAATAATTTAAACCTTTTCAATTCAAATGGAAACAAAACTAAATCAACCAACCAGCAAGTGAACAAACACAACTACTAAGTATGCAAATGTATTTATGATCTAGAACAGTTATTTGACAACCCGCAATGCTAGTCTAACCGTAGCAGCTCCCCAGTCCGACCCCCACCTCCCTACCCCCACTGACACCCAGCAGCCAGAAGATACCATAGAGTTTCGCGTAGCGCCTAGCAGGAGAGAAAGTTTATCTGTACTCAACTACTTAACTAAACATAAAAGCAAATGCAAATGCAGAAACCTAAACTCAGCCACTACGATAAGCTCAGGTAGCTCTGAGGTCTTCAAAAACTATATATATATATACTCTACTCTACACATGCACACACACACACACACACGCAGACATAACTAGCTCACTCACCTGCCTGCCTGCCTTTACACCTACTCAAGTGAGACACAGAGCGGCAGTGTTGGAAAAACCACAGAAAAAAAACCAAACAAAACAAAACTCACACGATCATGTTTACGATCACACGATAACGATAACGATGACGATAGCGAACACGATAGCCATTACGATCTAGATCATGTACAAGTTAAACGAAAAACAAAGGAACAATTTCAATGGGTTCAATAAAATGGGTCACAGCCAGCTAAGCAGTCCAACTAAATCTAAATAAGAATTAGCAATGATTAACGATGATTAACAATGATTAACGAAGAAACCAACCAAACAACCAAACAACCAACAACCAACCAACCTACAAGCAAAACCATGCGAACGAAAGCACAAGAAAACCAAACCAAACAAAACAAAACAAAGAAAAAACCAACAAAACTAAGAAAAAACTATAATAGTTAATGCATATTGACATGATAATTGTTTACTACTATAACTTACAGTATAAAATATACAAATACAAATACAAATACAAATAACATTACCTACATAGTTAAGCGAATGTTTTGTGTTTGAATGCAAAAAAAAAAAAAACAAAAAAAAAAAATACTAAGAAAAAATACCACAAATAAAATAATAAAACATAAATACTAAATGGAAAATGAGAAATGAGAAAAACAAATTTAATTGAATTACATTTACATACATACGCCAGGGACCACAAGTTTTTATTTTTTTCGTTCTTTTTTTAATGATAAAAGAAATGTCAAGTGAAGTTCTAAACAAAACAAACAAAACGAAAAACCAAAGAAAAACTAGCAGAAATAAAATGCAAGAAAAACAAAACAAAGAAGACGAAAGAAAGATGGAAGAAAAACCCAACAAAACTAAACGCAATTATTGAAAGAAAGAAGTCAACTCTATCCCAGTACAATGCCAGTTCTTAACCTTAGCAGGAAACCCAACCAGAGAGCATCTCCCCCTGTCGATAGTCCCTGATGCTCCCATCCCCATGAAAAGCTAGGTAGAGTGTGGCTATCAAATTTCCACCACAACGGGTTCTAGTCATAGAGCCTGGTGTCCTTCTGTTGCATTTGAACAGTCCTGTCTGCTGGCAGATCCATTGAAATGCCTTTCACACTCTCCAAACAGAAACGAGAAAGTTGACAACTTCTGTCCTACAAAGACCAAAAGCCATCAAAAAACCTGAATTGAGATCAATGTCCCAAGCTCTTCACTTTCATGGTCAACCAACAACAACAAACTCTGTGAGTCAATTACGTATATCAGTATTAAAATTCCCTGATTTCTGAAGATCCCTTTCACCCACCACCCACCACAGAACCTCCTTCATCCACAATGATGTCGCACAATGAAACCGCATAATAGTTGCTGTTAATTTCTATTTGAATTGCTCGTCTTTAAGTTACGAATATTTTTGTACATTAGTTTAAGGTTAAGATTAGTGTTTAAAGGAACAAGTGTCCCACGAGTCCAGTCGAAAAATTTGTGTGTGTTGATCTTGTTTTTTTTTTCTTACACCTAAGTTTGCAAAGTTGACAAGAAACTTGAAGAAAACAAACAAAAAAAAAAAACCACAAAAAATATAAATAAACGAAGAGTGCGTATTTATAGTGCAAAAATTATATGCAGAACTAAAAAAATTAAGAAAAAAATAAATTAATTAATAAAAAAACTAAAAAAATACAAATGAAATTAGCACATGTTAAAGAATTGCAAAAAAAAAATCACAAAAATGTAAAAAAAGAAGAAAAAAATTAAAGAAAGAGAGCAAGAAAACGAATTAAATATATTTAAAGAAGAACAAAGACGAGAAATGAGGAGAGATAACCAAAACAAAAAACCTACCTCGGGTTGCGAGATACTTTTTAGTGTGCCAAATCCACATCATATCAGCCAACTCTCTCTCTCACCACAAAGGTATGATGTTGCTAAGAACAATGTAGAACCTGAGTTCTGGGGGGGAAAACAGATCAAATAGATCACAGAGCGATGTGAGCGATCACAGAGAAACACTAGAGACAAGTAAATGCAAGAAACAAGAGAAGACAAGTAAACTATGCTAAACAAGCGAAGAGAAACACATGCAACCAAGGTGAAATATAAAGAACAAAATATATAAAAACTAAATTAAAGCAAAAAAATGGAAAATTATTTCAAAATAAAAACTGAAAACATGATAATGAATGAAACTTTCTAATGCTGGTTTTTATAATTTACATCTGCTACTGCAGCTGGTTGGGTTCTTCCACTCTACATCACTATACATGACCAGAAACTGAATGTGAATGGAAAACACAAGTGGAGTTGGGGCTGCTGACAGCCGAGCAGCTTAAAGTCCTCTAATTTAACCTTCCAACTAGTGTTGATGAAGCTTTTTCTGGTCCTGGGGCCTCATTAGAGGGCGTCATAACAAGATTTCTCTCCTAAGCTCATTAAAAATTCCAACACCCACCGACTTACTGAAGGCCTGAATGCCTAAACGAACTACAAGGTGGAAACCAGCGATACACCATATAGAAACCAACAGGTTAACCAGGTGAGGAGGGCATACGATACTCTATGTGAAAGCTGGACCAGCTGGCTGGCTGGAAAGGATTTTTCCATATGTGTTGCTGGCGCCATCTATGTTTTTTCCAAAGCACTATTGGGTGGAAGCTTCCGACTGCCATCTGTGTTTGCAGTGGACCAGACCTGCGCAGTGTTGAAACAGCTGCTTGTTGCCGTTATATGAGGGTGAACCAGCCAGTCTGGCAACGCCCAGCCATAAGCTTTGGCAACTTGATTTCGAGCAACCCCAGGGTCGATGCTGTCTACCGTTGCTTGCTCTGTCGAACAGAAAACAGAAACAGAAATTCTTAAACACGCGGACGCGTTCGCACGCAGCACGGAAAAGCGGCGGCGGTGGCACCGACACCGACCCAAACGTACTGGGCAAGCAGGCAGGCAGGCAGGCAGGCTGGCTGGCTGGTTGGCAGCCCAAGCATATCAAACGGCCAACGGCTGCTGCTGCTGCTATCAACGAAAAACAGCGCAAATAGTTTTGTTTTTTGTTTTTTTTTTTTTTTTTTTTTTTTTTTCCCGTTTCCAACAACCAAAAAAAGAAAACCAAAACCAAAACTCCCTTCTTTTCCCCCCCAACCCCCACCAAAAAAAAAAAAAGAGAAAAAAAATAGGAGAGAAAAACCGGAGACAAAAAGCGAAAAACTGGAGTCGCGGAAATGTTTGTGCAATGAACTTTCATTTCATACGAGGGCAGCTGTAATAGTTGCAGATTTCAGTGCGGATTCCCTGGACGAATCTTCGACTTGTATATGTGTGTGTGTGCTGCATTGAGTGTGGCAGGTAACGGAAGTGTTGGCACACGGCTGCTGCTGCTTCCTCTTCTTCTCCCTCAACTACTTGGACAGACCGAACTACTACTTTTGCACTGTTTGCACAGAGTCAAGAGCAACAGCAACAGCAGCAGCAGCGTTGCGGTGCGGTGCGGCGCAACAAGGCGCCTTGGGGGGGGGTTATTGGAAGCGCAATCGGTAAGTAAGAGCGGGGAGAGGAG
>JAWNPV010000118.1:0-36560 GCA_035078785.1 Collessia kirishimana
CAGAAATGCCCGATGAGACGCACTGTGGATTCGCCAAAAACAGTTGCACAAACAGATGACACAATAAAGGATGATTGTTGGCTGTCTGGCTGGCTGGCTGACTGGCTGGCGGGAAGAGACGCCACTTCCAGATGATGTATCACCCGCTACTATTAAATTAAGGTGAGTTGAGTCAGTTGACTACATCATATAGCTCTCATATGGCAGAGGAGAAACGTAAATAGACACAACAAATATTCAAAAACTCCAGTTTCAGTTTGCTGTACAACATATCATTGCTGTTCCTCTCCAAGTTGAACCGAATGACTTTCATCAACCTTTATCCATAGATTGCGAATGCAAACCAACCTCTTAGCTTCCCTCAATGTTTATTTATTTGTTCTCGGTTCTTGGAAAACGCCATTAAGCACTTTGTTTCGTTGCTCATTAGATTGGATGTGGAGCAACCGCCTCTGACAAAATAAATTCTAAAATATAAACAGAATAAGTCATATGCTGCCATCCAATAATCTTTTTAAAAGCTGCTTTAGCATTTATTATTTTATGACCCTTTGTATTGCTATGAAGCCAGCTATGCCTGAAGCCTTGACTGTTCGCTTTATATTCGCTTCGATATTGTTGTTATCGTTGGTTGTGCGGCTTCTTTTGGTTTGTTTGTTTTGAAATGTTGCTGAGCTTAGAATTCTTTCTTGTATGCTAATGTCATGCTCTTCTCGGTGACATTCACGCTTCTGGATACCTCAGACTACACTTGGCAATAACAGAGCATTGACTGGTTGCGTAAAAGGCAGTTCAGCTGACTCTGGACAACAAGCTCGCCCATGTGACTTGCCAAAGTCTCAAGGCTCCAGTGGTGTCCTCCAGCCAAATGGCAAATGTTTCTTGCAGTGTTCTTCATTTACATACACACAAGTCTTTGTGGGCACTTGTATGTGTAAAATTTAATTAAATCAACTGTTCATATGGATACAGTGGCTGATGCTTAGCAACATTATCAGGAGCAGAGAAAGCAGAGTGAGCAGAGTGGGCAGAGGGAGACTGAAAGCAAAAGAAAAAATCAGAAGTGGAACGAAGATTGCTTTTGATTAACATACTCATATTTCTTTTATCTGAAGGGAAACGGGGAACGAGACGAGGCCTCGCGGTCGGAGAGGGGGGAGAGGAGCTACCTTTGTGCTCTTGTGCGAAGCGCATTTTGAAAGTTATGGGAATGTTGAAAACATTCCTGCATCGTTAAATGCCAGTGACGACAAATCAAAAGGGAATAGTAAAGGAAACAAAATCAAATTTATCGGATTTTATTTTCTTTTCATTTATTTCTCTTTTAAATTTTCCTTTTTTTCCTTTTTGCATTTGCTGTATGGTTTCCCTGTGTGCTGGTAGACCAACTAAAAATTATAACGCAAGAGAAACGAAACGATTTTAATTAAATTTTAAAATAACTTCAATATTGGAATCGGATGATAAAACAACCAGAAAATGTTTAAAATGTGCGAAACTAGCAACAGGAAGCGGCTCGATATGCTCCTTCAACTACTGAGTGTTGGGGGTAATAGAAATTACCCCAAGCAACGTTGTATTGGATATTTTGTCGCCACTTCTTTGGGTTTTTATTGTACCTGGTTTGTTCGTTGCCTTCTTTTATTCACATTTTTTTCCATTATTTTTTTTTTTTTTTTGTAAACGAAGCGGCGTCTGCTTCATTGCAGTCAATGAAAATAAAACTCTTAGACGCCAGATTTGTTTTCTCTTTTTCTATTTGTTGCCCCAGTCGAGGTATTTTGATTTTCCTTTTAAGCAAATTTCAAAGCAAACGATTTTCTTTGGCCTCACTGGCTTAGCATTTGGCCAAATCAATTTTCTATTGACGCCTTAAATGTTCTACTGAATAGACCGGCTTATGTCGTGTCTATGGAGGGCGAAAGGTATTCAGGACCAAAGGACACTATGGGCAATTGAATTTCAATTCCAAAGAATGCGGCCTTCTAATCGATGTGCTGCAAAGTCTTGATCTTTAAGTTTTAACCACGTCAAGGGGATTAACCTGAATCACTTGCATTTCCATCATTTTCTTTGCTTGCTTTTGTAATTGGAAAAGCTGCTTTCCCTTCTGTCTGCCTTCTTCGTTGTTTAAGCTGCTATCTGCGTTATTATTATTACGATTATTGTTATTGTCCTTGCATTTTGGAAGCAAATGAGGCTTTTATATGGATATCTGTATGTCAATCGCTGTGTGGAACCTCGTCTAACCGACTTCTCCTGGCTGGCTGTCTGTCTATATGTCAGACGGCAAGCTGTGTCCTTTGTACAGATGACACAGATGACTGTCAACCCACATCAATCGGTCCAGTGGCTACGTAAGAGTTTCACGAGAAACACTTTCTCAACACACGCGACACATAAATTGGTTTTCTATTGCTAGCAGCGCTTGGTTTTCTTTCTTTAGCAGCGCCCACCTTGTGTGGTCTGGTCTGATCGTCTCCTGCTTTCAACCAACCAACTGTGCTGCTCATTCTCGAAGGCAGCTGCTCTCCCTGGCATATTCATCAGGATCCATCAAGGGCAAGGTCCAAGGGCTCTCGGGTGTGGACTGTGGGGAGTGTAGGCGTGTGGGCGTGTGGGCGTGGGTGTGCACATGTGTGCCAGCGACGTGGCAGACATTTGCTTCCATTTTATGTTTCTTTAACTGCCATGTCCGTGGGCCATCAATTTTACTTACTTACGGAATTTGGCTGCGAAAGCCTCTAAACAGTTTGCGCACATAAAAATCAAATTTCCGAATAAATTGTAAGCTTGATGGTCTCTCTGCTGGCTCTTATTGCTCATATATGTATATACGTGTGTGTGCGTGTGTGTGCGTGTGTGTGCGTGTGTGTGCGTGTGTGTAAACATAATTGCGACCCTCATATGTGACATAATTGAGTAATTATGGCCTGACAGTCGTAAGGGCTTTGTGTTTAAAATATTCATTGATTCTCCCCAAGAATTTCAATATCATTTGTCTTGGCAGACTTAAAGGGGAGATTTTAAGCTGGCAAATGAAGAACTAAAATACACTGAGACAAATCATAGCCGCCTTCAGCTGTCAGTTTATATATTCAAAGCAAAATACCGAGGCATCGTTCCCCCCCTCGATGATCGCTTCGAAGAAGGTGATGGAAAAATATTAAATTTTTTTAAGAAAATGTAATTCGATTACCTTGAAAAATATTTCACGTATCAGCTAACCTAACAAGTTTTTTTTAAGTGTAAATAATTTCATTTATTTATAGTGTCGCGTCACTGTTGTAAGTAAAGCGAAACTGACACCAAAAACCGCAGCTAAAAATCGCGACTCTCAGCTGGCGGCGAGCTCTGGCTGTGGCTCTAGCTGTGGCTCTGGCTGTGGCTCTGACCTTGTGAGCACACTGATAAGCCTATGAAGCTGCCAGAGCCAGAAAGTAGAACTACGCATTGATGTATTGATAACCAGCCTAAGCGGCAGAGCACAGCACACAGCACAGACGCTGCCTTCAATAGAAACGGATTGACAGTAGCGTTTTCACTTGGCTGCCAAGATGAAGCTGAAATTGAGTTCGGTTCTGCTAATCCTCGTACTGGGCCTGTGCCTGAGCCGGGCCAAGGATCTGCGACAGCCCCGTGAGGCCAAAGCCCAGCCAGGGCCAGAGCCAGAGCCGGAGCCTCTGCCAGCCAATGGGCTGGAGGCTTCACAGAAAACCGAAGCCGATGCAAGTGATTCGAACCCTGAAGATGATGATAATGACGCGGAGAGCACATCACCCCAACCCCTGGGCATTGTGTCAATCAAGTCGCGGGCCATAGCCATGGATCGGGCCCTGTGTAAACAATTGTCCCGCTACGATCCCCACTATCCCAAGTGCCATGAATACTGCAAGCGACTCGACCACTGGATAGGTCAGTGCTGGCGCGACAGCTGCCACTGCATATCGTAGGGTCCAAGCACCCAGTGAATCACATGGAAAAAGTGAAAAAATCAACACCCAGAGGAATATAAAAGTTCATAATTTTTATAAATAAAACAATAAAATTAAAAGGTTTTTCCATGGCCGATTTAATCTCAACATTGATGAAACAATTAAAGTTTTTTTTTCCATAATTCATTGCGCCTCGGTGGGGTCTCCGCGGTGTGTTTACAACTTGAAATTTAAATAATCAATTATGAAAAGCTTCTGTATGAACTTCCGGGCATTTAATTAATAAGTTGGCCAAGGAAAGTGCCCCGGCAAATGTGAATTCATGAATTTTTCATTGTTTTCCATTAGGTTTTGCTCTGCGCAACACATTTTTTCTCTTAGTGTAAACGTTGAATAATTTTATGTTACCTTTGCCTACCACTCAAAGGTGGAGAGACTTGAGAGAATAGGCAGCGTCATAGGCGGAATTTTCCAAGAAACCAAATCAAATGCCGCCTAGTGAACTGAACAAAGGTCGTCCCTGGCTGTTAAATAGAAATTTCTCTCATAAATAGTTAAAAATTTCAAGTTGAAACTGTTGATGCTTTGACGTCCTGCACGCGTCCAGCACTTTGGCTTTATCCAGGGGAAAAGTGTAGAAGAATTTGTGGAATTTTCCAGGGGCATCGATGCTTCTCTGATAATCAATTAAACGAATTTTGCCGCCAATTATTGGACAACAATTGACATTTATACAGCAGCGCGATTGAGGTTTGATTGATGCGATTGTCTGTTGCTGTCCATTAAAATTTGATGAACTCCGACCGACCATTTGCCCAAATTGTAAGTATCTGGCCAGTCCCTGCAGTCCCTGCCAGTCCTTGGCAGTCTGTGGAGTCCACGAAAGTGGGATCCTTGACATAAACAAGGATATAAATCGCCAATTGCCGAATGGGCGAATGGTGTGCGAATCGTCAAATGCTAAAATGCCAGAATGTGAAATACAATTCAGTGTGGATGTGTGTTTGCTCTGCTCTGCCCTGTGCTTGTGTGTGTGTGTTTTAAACTGAATTAGATCAATAATGCGACATCTCTTGCCTTGACAAGGGTTTTCCTTCTGTTTTTCCTTATTTTCCTTCTGTTTTTTGGCTTTTTTTTTGGGCGGGCAGCTGTCAAACAATAACAAGTGACAAGTTTCATTCTTATTGGAAGCGGCTATTCGGATTATAATGACTTCTTTGCCTCCCCTCAGCCTGCTGAGCGTTCATCATCATCAGAAGTGTAATTTTGACATAAATTTTATTAAATTCATTCATCAGGCTGAAGAACTATTGACCCTCGGAGGCGGCTATTTATTTATTTTCTAAATTTAAGCTGCCAAGGATGTGTTTTTCAAAGAGAATTAACCAACACAGGCTAAATGAAGCTACCTGTCCACATGCCCAATGGCGCCGAAAAGACGGCAATGGTTTTGTGCTATTTCAGCTGGCATAAGCCGCTGACGACCAGGGACAACCAGCCTGCCGCCATTACCACAAGGATGAGAAACGCTTTTTTCATAACATTTTCCTAAGCGGCCCTAATAGGCTTAAGCCTCGCTGGCCCAGTCATTGTTGTTGGCCATTAGGATGCAAGATGTAGTTGCTTATTAGCGAGATTGGAGATCACTGAGATATCTCTCCAGTGCTGCATTATAATAACGTTGAGTTTTCCCTCTTCCTTCCATCGTTTTGGCGTTTTTCCTTTCGCTTGTGCCAACAAACTAACTAAAACAGCTGGCCAATTAGGTAAAGATGTTCGACAAGCATCTAGGGAGCTGCGTAGCCGGAGTTTGGCATATGCACTGGGAGAAAAATCCCACTCATGACCACCGTTTATCCTCCCTTCGATTGATTGAAGCTAATAAAATTTCCGTTGATGTTCAGCGGTCAGCGGATTCTACCATTCAGTGATCCAGTGGGGTTTTTGGTTGGCATCGATTTTTCCCCAGTGTACTGTTCGCATATCGTATATTTCCTTGTTATATGTATGTGTTTGCATATAATTCGGTGCGTGAAAAACTCTCCCCAGGGCGCATTTAACTAAACACGCCGAGGCGCCATCAAGCAAGCCAAGGAGTCCAAGGTCCAAGGAGGAGCGGCGGTGGTCCAAGGCTCGTCGCAATTATAAATTGTTGAAAATAATTTCATTAAATATGTAAAGAGGCGGCGCCAAATAGAAAAATAGAATATTAAAAGCCCGTTGCGCCAGTGGTACAGAGCTGCGGCAGGACCAGGCTGTGTCCCCATACCCATACCCATCCCCGTCCCCCACCTACTACCCGTGGCCATGGACCGTATCACTTTGTCTTCTCCTTCGGCTACGTGTTGCCATTAACTTTGCCAATGTTGCTCCCTTGTTGTTGCTGCTGCCGTTGTTCGAACTTTGACTTCCTGTGCTTCGAAGGGTTTGTTCTTGCCACTCGCAGTGGGAGGACTGCCCGGCCCCCAGGCCCCCAGGCCCCTCCCCCATAAGTCTTGTTATATCTATGTTATTTCCCATTATAAATTTCATGCGTTCGTAAATTTTTGCTGCAAGAATGAGAATAAGAATGAGAATGAGAATTTCATTTGCCAAGCGGCCCGCTGCCATCATTTGAATGGGTTGCCCAGGTAGGACATCCAACCTACCTGGTCGTGGAAATTCAATTTTACCTTTGTCTGTTGCTGCTGCCTGTGCTGTGCTGTGCTGTGCTGGTCAACTGCGTGTTGGTTGCATTTGGCCAGCATCGAGCAGGAAATTAAATTGCCAACTTTGCATAAGCCGTTGCCATTGCCCTCCCCCCTCGCGTCCCTCCCTGGTCATAACTGTAGAGAACTCCCTCATGTTATGGACACGGACAACGGTCAATGGCCATTTAACATGGCCAAAAGACTGTTGCAGCTTACAAAAGCTTAGCAGCCAGGTGTTGCCAGACATGTCCGGGCAAATGCCCTGCTAAGGGGTGGATGTTGCCACTCTATAGTTAGGTATTGTCAATAGAGTGGTGGCAACTCTATGCCATACAGCCGTGTGAGGTAGTCGCATGCAAATACTTCTTCGTTCCTCTGAAAAACATGGCCCAAAGCACATTCATTCAGCCAAATGCCCATCGCAGACACCCTTTGAACTAATTTGCACCTGAACAGTGAAATAATTACATTTCAAGTTGAATGTCTATAAACATTTTGAGTCAGTCAAGCGCCAACCGCAAGCTCTTCTCGCTCTCCCCATGTCCTGGCCCTTTCCCTGTCCCATTGTTTCCCCTAGTAGGTAGGTGGGTTGTGGTGTTTTCTTTCGGGTTTTAGACCCAACGAATCAGAGCGTATAAAGAGTCGCTCGCTTGGCTGTCATTACTCATTACACCACATAGTACAAGGAGGCATCCTGCCACTGTCAGGGCTTCACTTATTAGCACCCACACAGGGAAGCACACAGGGGAGCACACAGGGACACACAGAAGCACACGCACACATGTGTCAAATTTGATTCACTTGCGCTCCATTGAGTCCCTAAGACACTCCGGGGTCTGAAAAATCTTCATCTCATTTTAATAAAATAAATTTAATGAATTCCTGCCAAATATAATTCCCAACCAAATTAGTCGAATTGCCAGCAACAAGAAAAGTTACCCAAAAAATGAGGAAAAACGGAAGAAAAAAACGAAGAAGAAAAAGGAAAAACTCTGAGGCGAAAAAGTAACAAAGAAAAAAAGGAAAGGAAACTCAGGCAGCTGTGTAAGGATGCCAAGCATATGACGCCGAAGATAACAGCAATGAAATATACTTGTATGTATATAAAAAAGTCCTTAAGGGCATCAGAAATTTAAATTAACAACTGCAAGGCCATATGGAGGGGTTTTTCCTTGGTGTTTTTCCTGTGAATGTCAAAACGAGCAGCGATGCGGTCAATTAGAATCGTTCAGGTAGCAGCAGGAGCAGCAGGAGCAGCCAAAGGTCGCCACAACCCAGGACCGGATCCATCAATTAATTTATTGAACAACAGGAAATTGAAAGTGAGATGACTAACGCTCCACTGGTTGCCACAAATATTTCCATATGAGAAGGTTCCCTCTGTCTCTTTCCCACTGGGGGAAGGGTAATTGGTTGCTAACTGAACCCTTTCGAGTATTTTAATTATTTATTTACTTGAATCATCATCAGTGAGCCCCAGGGCAGGGCAGGGCAGGGCAGGGCCATGTGGTTCATTAACCATCAAATAAACATTTCATTTAAACAAATATTTAAGAAAAAACACACGCATGTGATATCCGCCTTTGATTTCGCCAACTGAATTGTGTAAATGACTCGTTTCTTGGCTGCTTCCTCCAACCATCCAGCCAGCCAGCCAACCAGCCAGCCAGCCAACCAACATTTAATTGCCACTTGCCGCATCACAGATCCCACAGTATGCAACACTCCGTCCGCCTGTCCGCCTGTCCGCCTTGCACTGCCAGCGGCATTGAAAAAGCCTTTCAAATTTCATACAAATTAAAAGCAAAGCAAAGCGAAATCAACTCGCTTTTATTTACAAAATTAGGCAGCAGCCGAGCCAAAGCGAAACACACAAAATACACAGAAAAAAAACAGCAAAACACCAACAAAAATATCTGTAAATTAGCTTAAATTTTGTACGCACGAATGAAACACAGCAGCAGCAGCAGCAGCAGCAGCGGCAATGGAAATGATATAACTGCTCGGCCAGGAAACCCATTTGACTGCCTCCGACTGCTGCTGCAGCTTCAGCTTCAGCTCCACTCCACTCCACTCCACCCAATACAGCACATGAAATAGATGGAAAAAAAAAGCTGAAAAATAATTTTTGAATATTCATATCATGAGAGGAAGCGCAGCCTTCCTTTTACCCTCCCAGTCAATGAGAATAAAAATGTTCAAATTAATCAAACAGGAAAGACAACACACACACGCAGCCCAGGCCCCCCTCTGGCCTCATTCTGTCTACTTAAATGCCTTTTGGCCTGGCCGTCTGTCAAAGTGAAAGGGAAAAATCCCAGCAGAATGCAAATAGCAGACAACAGCCAACAGGATATCAAAAGGAGAAGCAGCCAACAACTGGAAAGTTTTCAAGTCCTGAGCCCCTGTGAATGGAGAGAGTGTTGCACTGCGTCCACTGATGAGGATCGGAAGGGACATGAAAGAGTTGCGGACATGCAAGTGGAAATGGCTGGCGATGGTTGGCGATGGTCCGGCCATAGCCAGCAGCGTTCAATTACCAAAAACAAAACCCACAAAGGGAAATGGCAACACAGAAAAAAATTAGGGGAAAACCCCACACATAAGCACGTGATAAGTACACATTACGTATACGCAGAGGCGACCAAAGGTTTAAAAAAAAAATTAAATTCTGCTTTTCAGAGTCTCAGAGTTAAACTGCTCAGTAGCTCAGTAGATGACCTAGGCTGCTCATATTAGTTGCTAGATCAGCAGATCCTTGCTAAACACTTGCCGCCTTCTGGCTTCTGGCTTGACAGCCTCATTTAGACAAATATCTAGTTGGTAGCAGAGCCAAGGAAAAAATAGTTGGATTCTGGCTGCTTTCTCGAAACAGTTTCATTGTGGCTGGCAAAACAGTTGAAAAGTCAACAGCGAAAAGCTTCACAGCAGCATTCGCCTGTCCCTTGGCGGATGCCGCACTGATAGCGGAAATTATACTATCAGCTAACTGACTTGTAATATTTCTCTGTCTCCCTGGTCCCTGGGCAACCTGGTCCTGGTCCTGGTCCTGCCACTGACAATGCTACAGCAAATGGAACGCAGAATGGCGAATGGTGACTGGTGAATGGTGAATGGGGGAAGCCCCCGCATTGCCTTGCAGTCTGTTTACTCTTGAGCATGCGAGGGCGAATAAATATTCAGTGAATAAATTGATGCTTTTTGGCCCGCAATTGCATTTAAATAGTTTTTCATTTGACTGAGCAAATTTCGGTTTCTGTTTGTTTCATGACGATTATTTTCGTTGGCACTTTGGCCGACTTTATTAGGGGTTTTCCCCTCCACCCAGCTCACTGCATCGACCAGACAGTTGTGCGATTGTGCATTTGGCATTTGGTGTTTGGTGTTTGGTTTTTCGTATTTGGTATTTCGTTGCTCCTGCCGCCTGTCTAATTCTCTTTTAATTCTCTAAACAAAGGCCGAGCCGAGCTGACCAATTTTGCGCACTGTCAGTTACAGAGGTTTCGCATTTTCCCCGATAAATATTCATATTTATGTGGATGGAAATGGACTCTGCAGGCCATTTCTGGCCTTTGACGCTGTTGACTGTTCCACGATGTTGCCGGTATCTGAGCTTTGTCCAATGGCGATCTGGATTTTTTCTCCTCTCCTGTAGATTCCCTGATTCAATTAAAGTTATCCGCTTTCCTTTCCCTTTCTTTTTTTCTTTGGTTTTATTTTTTTTCGATAGTCCGAGGGCAACAACAAAAACTTTTTTGATTAAAAATTAAAGACAGTTGCTGTCGGTGGTCATTTGCTCAAGCCAAAGTCTCACCAAAAGGAATATTTATTCAGCCAAGAGGCTTGCAAGACATGAAACACTTAACTGTGAACTGTGTCCATGACAACCCGCTTTGGACGACCACAATGGAAAGTTTAACCCACATGATGCTATCAGACTTTTATACGATTTTTTATTTAAGAAATGTAAATGGTATTAGAGATTCGATGCCTGGAGTTGCTCAACCTTCTTGTTGTTGACTTTTCATTTCCACTGGGAACGGTTGAGGGTGAGGAGACAACAAGTGGCCGCTGGGCGTTGGCCATAGAGTCCACGGTATAAGGCCGCCCAAGAATTACGTAATAAATTACAATAACAATGAAATGCGCCGCAAGTTGTTTACTGGCGAGGCAAAAACTTTAACCAGAAAAATTACAACTGTGCGGCAAATTATCTCAGCCACTGTCCGCCCCCTTGCTTGGCCCGCCATCCAATGTCAATTCCAGTTCCAGTGCCAAGAAATTGGCATCATTTTAGTGCGCAACTTATTCAAAGTCAATTGCCAGCAGCAACAGCAGCAGCAGCAACAGCAACAACAGCAGCAGCAGCCACTAAGCGTTAAAAACGGCGCATGCCATGGAGCCTACACAGTCGCCACCTCTCGCACCGGCCCCCACTCGTTCCCCAATGTATCCCATCATCGTCATCTTTGGCGTCGGCAACTCCAACTCAAAACACACACACACACACACACACACTTGCACACTCGCATTCAGATTCAAATGAGCATTTGAAACATTTTCATGGAAAAGTTTTTCTTTGCCCACGTCCACGAGTTGGTTTCTTTCTTTCTTTCTTTCATTTTCATGTTGTTGCTGTTGTTGCTGCTGTTGTTCGCTCTCCCAGTAGTGCGGAAATCGTAATGAATAATTTTGCTTTTAACTGTTTGGAAAAGCCTGCACCGCAGTTGGCATAGGTGGCGGTTAAGACGCAGACAACAACAGCAGCGTTGGAGACAAGAGACGGCGGTTGGCGGTTGCTGGTTGAGCGGAGAGACTAAGAGATTGTGGCAAATGGAATCTGGTTGGGGTTTACTGATGTGGTCGTCTGTTGGGTTTAGTTTTTGGCTTGGTTTGCTTGTTGGCTTGTTGACAACTAGGAAAACAGAGGCGTCGTCACTCAACTGATGATTATGCCAGTGCAGCCGTCTGCTGCCCAAACACCCAACGCCCCTGGCGGCCTCACAGTCACATTAGGCGGTGCTAATATTAATTCATTTGATGAAAACGACAACAACAGCCGCAAAAATACAACTCACAACTGCGCAGCATTAAAACTGAAACCGATAAACAAATCCAGACATAAGAAAAGTGATTTTTCCAGCTCCATAAAGATGCATTTTTAGAGCTGCAACAGCTTTTCACTTTGCCTTTAAGAAAAATGATTTGAAAGGGCTTTCGCCGTGTCAAACACAAACTGAATGGCGCAGCTTGTTGGGTAGATGTTACTGCTCAGCTAGCTGCTAGCTTCTAAGGTGAGGAAAGAGAGATGGAGAACAAAGTTCTTTGCCTGAGGCCTCATCAATACCTGGATTCGCATCTCAGTTAAGATCATGGAATGAAACTTCCTGCGTTGACTTTGCCAAGACAAATGGAAAACTTAAAGTTTCTTGTTGCAACACCATTTAGCTGCACTTTGCAGCTCTATTACGGTGCGCGAATGAAACACATTAAACGGCGTCAACAACTTTTCCCCAATCGACAGGCTGCTCCTTGGCTCACCATAATAATTTCCATAACCGAAAAGCGCATCAATAAAAGCTGGCGCCGCTCTGAAGTCGCTGGATACTTGACTCCCGCGGGTTTTAGTAAAAGTGGAGGCCAACTTGGCTCGCTGGCTGGCTGGCTGACTGGCTGGCTGGCTGACTGGCTGGCTGGCATCACTTGCTGCTCAAAGACATTTAAACCAGTTCAATTGCCTTGGCAGGCAAGCAGAAGCAGAAGCAGAAGGAGGTGGTGCAGAGTGTGCTGAGCTGAGTGGTCTGCAAACTTTTTGCAGTGCAGTGGAAACCAAATGCACCCAACAGGCTTGGAGGCTGCCTGGCTAAGCTGCAGTTTCGTCGCATTTCCGTGACAATAATTGCCTGGCGAGATTTGTTTTACGCTTCCTTTTGTGGCTTCGGAAACTTGTTTGGGGCATTTGGGGAGTCCAATGCGCTGATTTAGTTTCGTCTGCCCACTCGCTCTTTGGCTTGCGTAATCTCTGTCTGTCTGCCTGTGTGTGTGTGTTGTTTGTCTCTTTGTTTTTGGTTTTCTTTAACGCACACACAACCCGACACCAGATAGACAGACAGGCAGAAGTAGTTTCCTGTCCCATGTCCAACTGAACTGCCGATGAATGATGTCGACTATCGAATGCTGAATGCAACAGCAGCAGGCAGGGGGCTCCCCAGTAATTAGTTGTATAGCTGGATTGCAATGTGACCGCCTTTTTTGGGCATTTGGTCAGGCGTTAAATGCATGAATGTGGCCAAAACAACGAAATACCGCCGCCAACTATTCATCATCATGGGGTGAATGCATGGAATCGAGATTTTATATGATTATGAAACCCATGAAATCACCAATGCAATGACAGGGCCAGACCCGGACAGACAGAGCTGGACAGACGCAGCATTTCAGCAAAACTCTCAGCCTTTAATTATGTAGAGAGTTTTCTGCATTTCGGTCAAATGATTTCATTTGATTTCATTTCCCCTTCGTTGCCATTGGCATTTGCGTATTAATTTTGAAATTTCATTTTGGATTTGGATTTCCGCATTTGTATTTGTACAATTCCAACCGAATTATCCCCGTAAAATGCAAAATATTTATTCCCTTTGTCCAGGTCAGAAACTTTTAATTGTTCAACTAATTTTCAATATAATTTCTGCCAAATATCTGTCTGCATTGACTGCCTCTCGGTTGGAGCCACAAATTACACGGTGGACTTGTTGGCAATTGTGTTTGAAATGCACATGGAAATCAATAAACGAATTGAAAGTTTTAATTCTGCAATTCAATTTCCTAAGCACTGAGAACATATTTCGATCAACTCAACTAAATCAGCTCCAATGACTTGGATAACTCACAGGACTCGAAGAGAAACCTTTTCGATAGGTTTAGGGCAGTTAAATGTCCCGTGAAGATTTCAGGAAAATGTTGAGAGGAAAATACAACCAAAAGACGTTAGACTAAATGGGTGACTACCTACCTGTGGGTCTGTAAAAGCCCCGCAAAGATCCAATCAAGTGTTTACGTGTTAGAGACGCATATATGACCAGAAGGAGAGCAGAAGGAGAGCAGAAGAAGACCAGAAGGAGAGCAGAAAGAGACCAGAACGAGACTAACAACCAGTTGCCAGGCATTTCTGCCATAATAATCATCAACGTAATCATCATTCCCATTCCCATCATCATCATCATTCACATTAAGCATTGTTTGTTGTTCCAACTGCTTTTCTCTCTCTCTCTCTCTGTGTGTGTGTGTTGTGTGTTTGGATGCTTTTTGTACAGCTAATTATAACTCTTTTCCTGGGCTCGTTTCGTCCCCGGCTGGCTAACAACTAACAACAATGCCAACAACAATTAAATGATGCCCATCGCCAAGGCACGCACAGGCATACAGGCAGCATAAGGCATTCAAGTGCTCCATTTCCGTCCCCCTCCCCGCCCATCCTGGCTGGCAGGATTCTTTATTTCCCTCCTGCTGCCGAGCGAAGCTTTAAACTTGACACTTTTTATGTGCGACTGCAAATTGGGGGCTTTTATTTGACATAACATGGGCATTTTGGATGCCATTGTTGTTGCTGCTGTCGTTGCTGTCGTTGCTGTTGCTGCTGTTGCCTGTTGGCTGTTGGCTGTAGTGCAGGTCCTGGCTGTTGACTAGAAGTTATAGTTGAGTTGTGCCAAAGGCCACTTGATTTTATTAGGGCTGCTCATAAAGTTGCTGTCAAATGAAATGACCAACCAGAGCACAGACTGCCTTGGAGCATCCCAAGCAAGTGTAGCTCGATTACCTGGTAACCACACATCTCTGGACCCCCAAAACTTGTTCGAAAAGGATCAGAGAGACAGACAGTGAGAGAGAGCGAGAGACAGTGAGAGACAATTGCCCTGGGACAATACACAGTGCTGACCAGATGCGGCCAACTCTTGACCAAGTCAAAAAAGTCAGCGACATCGCATTTGCATTAAGCAACAGCGACAGCTGCCAACTAGAAAACTTTAAAGTGCCAGCCAACAGCGGCCGCCATTAAGGAGATTTAATTCAAGAAAAAACTTCACTCGGCATATTGAAATGAAGTTGTTGGCGGTGGCCACCAATCTGCATATTGTTTGGCCAACGGCCAGGCAGAGGAGGAGGAGGCCAAGGAGAAGGTAACAGAGCGGCACTGACATTGGCCAAGGCCAAGTTGCCTTCAGTTAAACGCCAATTGCCTAATGAAGCTGCATCGATTATGCAGCCAGCAATGGCAATCCGATCTCATTCGATCCGTTTCGATTCAATCAATTGTCGCAGGTAGTTGCACTCCAGATAGCCACTCCAGTCAGTTGGCCAGTTTGGAGTTGCAGTTGCAGTTGCAACTAAGCTATAAAACGCAATGTTGCCGCAAAGCCAATTTCACTCTCACTTTGTTTGTCTAGCATGCGAGCCGCCAGCCTCGGCTACCAACTTGCCAACCAACCAGCCAACATAAAAGATACAAAAATCAAACGCGACGCGCCGCGTGAAGCCATTTGAGCAGTGAAAATCCATCCAAATAAATCAACAGCTCATTTAGCTCTTTTCCCCCCTTTTTTTTTATTTTCTGTTTTTTTTGTGCGTACTGTGTGGTTTTTTATTGCTTAAAATATAAAAACGAAACGAAAAAACGAACGAAAAAGTGAATTAAGTGGCAACATAACCTCAAAATTGTATTAAATAACTCAAGTGACATTAACTAATGGCGCCCATCAAGGTGAATTAAGTTTGTTTAAATTATTAAATTAATGTACAAAAAAAAAAAAAAAAACAGTTTTAGCCTGCCTATGTGTATTAAAAAATTTATATAGAATTTCTGGGGCCTCTAAATGAAGTTTTCAATAAAAATATTTCAATTGACTTTTAAGCTCCCATCCATTCGATATGTTTTATCGATGACATATTAAATGCAACTCTGTTGGCTTTCTGAGGAGAACTAAGAAGAATGTTGAGGGAATTTTCCTGGGCGATTCTCCGGCTGTAGAAAGCAAAGTCTTTTTGGCTTCCTCTTAGCCAAAATGGGTTTTTCCTTAACCCAAAGACGTGTTGATGGAAATGGATGGATGGATGCCCATTCATTCATTTATTCATTTTATTCAATCTGACAATGCCAAGAGCAATTCATACCGATTTGGCTGTTGTTGGTTTCCGGTTTCATGATTTACTTGGCCACACCATGAACATTGGCCGCAAACATGCAACTTTGATTCCACTGGCTTCAACTAGTATCTGTGTTAATAAATAACTAATTACTGCAAACTGGCGGCAGTTCAATGCACGTGTTAGACACACACACGCACACGCAGGCACAGAGGAGAGTGTTGTAGTTGCAACATAATTATTAGTTATTAATTATGTGCGCAGCAGCGGCAGCAGCAGCGAAAGCAGCAACAACATGACAGCGACGACAACAACAATTTGTTTAATAACATTGCCAGCACACGTTGCCACAATGCAATTAATAATTGCATTTATAAATCAATTTAATTAAATTATTATGCCATTTGGCTGTAGATTAAAGAAAAAAAAGCAGGAGAAAAAAAAACAGAAAAAAACAGGGAAAAAACACATCAGAGCAACATGCAACGTTTTTGTTTAAATCAAATTATTTGTGCTGATCAATGGGGGACATAAAAGCGGCGCATTAAAATATTAACAGCGATAATCTCTGCAGCTCCAACGATTACTGTTGACAATTTATGACAATTTATGTTTAGTTTAAATGCCATTTAAATGAACTCAACTGCACTGAATTGACCACTGTCTGTCCTCTGGCCCACAGCTAGCCTGGCTTGTTGCCTGCTGCCTACTTCTAGGCGGGCGCGTAAGCTCAGCAGAGCTGGAAGCCACCCCCGCAGAGGGACAGGTGGAGACGGTGGTCAGCACCAAGCTGACACCCAGCATTGAGGAGCAGCCCAAGAGTAAGACCGAGAAGCGTGACTCATCGGATCAGACAGGTAAGCAGTGTCCAGCCATAGCTATGGTTACCCATCTAATGAGACAGTTTTGAATCCCTCAGCTGCCCTCTACTCTACCAAGTCCACCAAGGATACCCCCTTCCGGCCCATTTACCCTTCGGCAGCCTTCTATGAGTCAGCAGACAGCCATAGTTCACCGATTTTTGAGCCAACAACGGTGCGATATACAGCCGCCGAGGCAGCACCTCAGAGTTACTATGAAAAGCCCTCTGGGAACAGCATTCGCTACGCCCACACGGCATCCGCACCCACCACCACAGGAAGCTTGCATTATATGAACGCTCCACAGTTGTCGGCGCCGCATCAGCATCGCTTCAGCTTTGCGGTGCCACCGCATGTGGAGCTTTATCAGCGCCCGAGCAGTGCCAAGCCGCATACTTTCAACTATGCCGACGCTGAACAGGAAATTCCAAGCTTCTATGAGCGAGCCGGACCGCAGGCGTATCATCTGACGGCCACGTCGCCGCCATCGTCACCACCCACGTCAGCATCCCAGCAGCCGAAATATCATCAGATTCCCTCGCCAGGACAGCGCATTCAGTACATCATCGCCATTCCGCTCTCCCACATGCGGCAGTTGCAGCAACAACTGGGCAGCGGTCTGTTGGCAGCACCGCCTGCTTCCACGGCGGCCAGCACTACGACCAGCAGCAGCACAACCACCAGCACCAGCACCACCAGTGCACCGCCATCGCCGCCCACACACAATGGCCAGACACTGCAGGTATTTGGCCCTCTGGCCCGTGATCACCAGGGCATCTATCGTCCCTACTACCATCAACCGGAGGCATCTGCTGCCCCACCAGGCCTGGCAGCTGCCTATGGCCAGCACCAGCACCAGCAGCAGCAGCAGCACTATCTGCAGATACCGACCAGTGTGCTGCTGGCAGCTGCCCAGCAACTGCAACAGCAGCATCACCAGCACCAGCACCAGCAACACCAGCAACAGCAACAGCAGCAGCCGCAGCCACTCTACGCCAAGGTCTCCCCAGCCATATCGGCTTTCTATCAGCCTCTCATCTATCAGGCTCAGCCGGCGCTACAGTTGCAACGCATCTACCAGCAGCTGCCACAGGCTCAACCCCTCAGCATTTACGGGGAGCAGGCGTCGGTCCAGCCGCATGCAGCAACCTACTATGGTAAGTGAATTGAGCCAGTTGAACGAACTGTGCAACGACTGTGGAACTGGTTAATCAAATCCAAAGATTTCCCCACACAATGATGGGTAAATGTAAATCCCCTAAAACTGATATTGATTGTTAGCAGGACAGATCAATTGACATTCTCTGTTGAACCACCGAACCCAACCTTGAAGCTCAGCGAAATGATTTGTATTTTACAATTTTTGATTCCAGGCTTTTAGGAAAGACGGATCACATGTAGACATATATAAATCAATATCATAAACAATATTCAACTCGAATACTAATTTATTTGTTTTTGCCGTATTTACCATACCGAACGGACTGTACTTGCCGTCGAGCTTAACCTCACAAAAGCGCCCAACTGCATTGCACGCACAGCTCAGTGGAGCCGCCTCAGCAATTAGTATGCAGCCAGTCTGGTGCTCGTAACACTGGGCAACGCTAATTTAACTGACTACAACAAGTCCTTTGGCAATGCTGACGCTAACGACAGCAACAACAATCAAGTCGACGGTGACGATGACAGCAACGACTACGATGACAGCCATAGAGCAGCGATTATATTGAGCGACAACACACACAGGCTGTAACCGTTTATTTTTCTCTTCTCTTTTTCCCCACCCCTTCTTCGTTTGGTATTTTCCAGCGTATCCGTTACATCAACAACAGCAACAGCAACGCCTGAAACAACAACAGCAGCAACAGCAAGAGCCAGGAGCATCTTCTGCTGCCACACCAACAGCAGCATCAGCACCGGCAGCACCATCAGCAACATCAAGTGCAGTGTTGCCAACACCAACAAGCGTGGTGCGTCAAGCGTTGCCCATCGTACATTACAATCCAATTTACGTTCAGGCACCAGCCGAGCATCACCATCAGCAACAGCAGCAGCTTCAGCAGCAGCAGCAGCAACAGCAGCAACATCAATTTGCAATATTGCCACGTTTCAGCAATAATAACCCAAAGGCGGCTTACAATCTGGCACATGAATCAACGCCACCAATTCATGTTGTCAGATTGTCGGCAGCGAACGCATTAGCGCCACCCATCCACCACTACCATCACTATCAGGCCCAGCCGATGCTGCAGCAGCTACAGCACATCTACCAGGCACAGGCACAGGCACAGGCTCAGGCACAGCACACCCATGGCCCGCAGACTTATGCAGGACCAACGTTGACAAGCTATCCAGAGGAGCCGCCAGCAACATCATCATCTGCAGCCAGCGTTGTCAGCCAGCTAGTGAAGCAGCAGCAGCAGCAGCAGCAACAGCAACAGCACCAGCCTCATAGAAGTGTTGGTGGTCCAGCATCGCCGGCTATAATACCGTATTTCAGCCATCCGGGCGCTGTGCACTATGGCACCCATTTGTATCACCCATCGGCGGCAACAACACTAAGCAGCAGCAGCAACAGCAACAGCAAACAACACCAGCAACTGCCAATTGTTGCAGCAACCGCAACAAGTGGACTCTCGCCAGGTGGCAGTGCCAATAGTAATGGGGTCCAGCCGTCAACGGCGGCTACAAATATTGTTAAATATCCCTAAGCGATCAGGATGATGAAGATGATGTTGTTGACAGCAACGGCAGCAACAGCAGCAACCGCTGACTTTACTTGCGGCAGACTTTGTTTGTATTCATAACGAGTCTGCCTCTTGGTGTCCCTCTGCGTGTGTGTGTGTGTGTGTGTATGTTTTATCCTTTCTATAATTTTTCTAAATATTATTTGAGTTTTCCTATTGCTGTTCCTGTTGCTGTTGTCGTCGCAGCTTTCATTAGCAGTCCGCTCATTAAGCTCTTCCTTCTCTCAATTCATTAATTTTTTATTGACTTTGTTTTTTCTACTGCTTCTTGCTGCTGTTAGTTGTTGTTGTTTTTAGTTTATTATTATTATGTTTTGTTGACTTTTATTTGTTTTGTTTAACGCTTGTGGTGCACAGTGGTGCGGTGCGGTGCGGTGGCGAGTTGTGCGAACATTTGTATTTGAAAACATTTATAATTGCCTTAAAGTTTGCTCTTCAACTTTTAATGAGTTTGCCAAATTTGCCAACTGGATTTTCATATTTTCCATGCCCTTCCTCCTCCTTCCTTGCATGTGGGTGTGTGTTGTGTGTGTGTGTGTGTGTGGGTGCGCGGGTGTGTAAATATTTGCCAAATTCTATATAAACTTGTATTATTTACTTTTACTTAATTTTTACTTGTAATTTGTATTCCGTCGTTGTACAACGATCAACGGTTTTTTTTTTGTTTTTGTATTAAATTTAAATAAATTTTATTTTCATATTAAAAGCGGATTTTTTTTTGCGGTTTAGGCTCATCGCTAGGGCTGCCCAATGTGTCCTCTAAATCCTTCGATTGCCACTCAAAACGGCAGGCGAAAATAAAACGTTGAAATGTCGCCCGCTGGAAGCTGCGGATATTTTTTAAGATCGACGCTTCAAGTGGCTTTCAAATTGAAATAAATAATATTTTTCCATTAGCATATAAGCTGCGACCGGCCGATGCTGCCATTAGTCCGTATTGTATATCAGCCTGTAAGTCCTTTGGGCATCATAAAAGTCGATGGCAAACATTCCACATAGTGGCTTTCACGTTCGCTCGTTTACCGTTCAGCGTTTCGTCGTTAACCCTGGTCAGGTGCTAAAAGGTGGCCCCCGCCAACCCATAACACTTGAGCCTGCCGAATGAAATCGCATAAAAAAACTGAGAAATTAATGCTGGGCAATCAAATTGAAAATGCTTGTCCGTCGTCAGAGGACAGCGGCACACGACAGGGACACGCACATTTCGTTCTGTCTGCCTCTGGACTCTTCTGGGGTGGTGAGTAAGGCCAAAAGGAAGAAGGAAAAATGGCGGAGAGAAAGGCGCCCGAGCGGGTAGCCACCAATATGCCAGCAATGGTGGCCAACGGCCTGTGACCTGTGTGTGCGTGCGCGCGCCGCCGCCATTTTGATTGCAGCCGCTACCGGAAGTGTGCATTTTATGCAAGTGTCACCCGCTGGCATCCAACGGAAGTTGTTTATCTTATGTAGCTCCAGGCCCCTGCTCCTCATCCTCCACCTTCTTCTCCTCCTCCTCCTTCTGCCCTTAACGCCATGTCAACGGATTTGCGGCTCTGTGATTTTTATGAGCCTCTGGAAATTAAATCACATCGGCCAGACGGGGCCGCCAGTTGCATTTCGGAGCGCTTATTACATAATCCGGCAGTTCATTATTAAATGAATTCGCAGGAAATTGTATGAAAAATACAAAATTCACCGAAAAAAGCGGAGAAAAGCGGTGAAAAAAAAAGGAAAATCAGCAAGAAGGTTGTGCGATACCCTTCGGGGGACAGGCAATTGCCTGGGGAGGTTGAGCAATTAGCTGGGCTTAGATATTTAATAGGGAATCAGCTGAACAAAACTTCGATGTAAGGTGGAGGCACACAGCCTGCTGTATATACAATAGGCAACATCACACCCCAGAGACCCTTTCATTAGCCACCCTAGGGAAGAGTATGAAATGAAACTTTTATATTCTCGTTACCTGCATTCCATTCTACTGTCAGCTAGTAGTCAGGCAGTGTGGGGAGAGACTGTGGGGAGCGGCAATGAGGCGAGGCAGCCAGCTCATCCGCAAGGATGTATGTATATTCAGACAGGACGTACGCTTACCTTCTTAATGGAGCTCTCATTAAATATGAAAATTTAAATTGAAGCCGCGCATACGATGTGTCTACAGCTCCGGTTGTCTCATGGAGCCTCGATGTCGATGGCGATGGGGATGCCGATAGCGAGCTGGCTCCAAAGCATAGCTTATGCCATCTGCCATCCGTTTAATCATATTTGCAAAAATGTTTTCAATTAAATGACAACACACTTAACATATTCAGCTCAACTCAGCGCCGCTCAGCTCCTGGGCATATGCGTGGGCATGTAAAAGGAGCAGGAGCAGGAGCAGGAGGAGCAAGAGGAGGAGGATACCGACAGAAGGCAGTCAGGCGGGCATAGCAGCGGTTCAATGCGCAAAGCCCGCATAAGTCAGTTAATGGATGTGCGATTTACGATTTGCTATTGACATTTATCATTATCATTAACGGTACGCAGTGCCCGCCTTAGTCAGAGCCGCCCCCACCAGAGCAGGCATCCCTCTCGCTTCGTTAAGCCCGAATAATTTTAATTATGACATAAAATAAGTATGTCCTTAAGCACGCAAGGATTCAATGCTGTCTAAGGATTTGCATGCTAAAAGCAGCCGCACAAGTATGAAAAACTTTCTGCTCCGCTGGTGAATTTCACACTCAGCAACCTCAAGGCCTTCAGGGCGAATCATCAATTTTTATTAAGACCTTTCAGCCCCTCTGACAAGCTGCCTCACCCATTTAATATGCCCACTAAATGGCTGAGAGTCTCTCCAGACCATGCGAGCCAGTTGACATTTGACAATTGCCTGAATGGCTCGCTTCAGAGGCCAAAGATGGTCAAAAGCAATCGAGTTAAAAGCTCAAGACCCAACCGTTCGCTGACCAAATGGCGCTTTGATTTTGTCACCAAAAATATAATAAATAAACATCTTGATCTCGGCTGAGGGAGAGAGAGAGAGAGAGAGAGGGGGAAAGTCAGGGAGATTCTAAAGCCATTTGAGTTATGATTGGTTTACCCACAGGCAGCTACCACCACTATGACCGCAACGTTCTCTTCAATATTCAAATTAATAATGCCAAATTGATTATATAACATTTGTCAAGGCTAATCTGGTGGCTGCTGGCCAACACACAGAGCCAACAGACAACAGACTGGAGCTGGGCAAACCCCAGTCAACCTGATGGCAACGTGGCCATCATCCGTGTCAGTTACACCGTATCGCCGTGTTCATGATTGAATATGATTGATTTGGCTGGCATAAATTACAAACAGACTGGGACTGGGACTGGGACTGGGTGTGGGTCTGGGCCTGGGCCACCTGTCGCGACCTTGGGCATTTGACAAATGAGCTGCGTAAGTCGAAAGATTTTGCACAAGACGACAACGCATAATTAAAAGGCCGCCAGGCGGCAAATCGACATTGGCCAGGTGCTGCTGCACGGCTGCCAGCCAGGACAATTGTAAACGGATAAAGCCAATTGAGTTGGAATATTTTACGGAAATTGGCTTTGCCAATGTGAAATGCGTGGCTTTAAGTTTCCCAGCCCAGGAGCAGTGAGACAATGGATATCAAATGACTGCCAACCACCTCATCCTAGACCCAACGATGTTGCTAGAGGAAATCTCTGAAGTTCTTGGCAGCAGCCTGCTCAACACTTAGGCAAGGAGTCCTCCTTTCACTCCCAGGATAACTTCTTTCCCTCCTAGAAACTTTATGATCCAACTGGAGCTGTTTAGTTGGCCAATTCAGCAAACAAGGCAGATAGCCAATGCCTATCAAATATGCATAAACACGGCTAGAAAACTATTTAAATTTAATTATAAATTTATATGTTTATTCTAGCAACACACACACACACACACCTATCTTATCAGCTGCGGCTCTCTCAACACTTTAATCCTATTAAATTCGGTTGTTTTTTTTTTTTTTTTTTGTTGTTTTTGTCCTATTATTTATTTTAGGCTGTTAACTGCAGGAAAATTCATTTGTTTGCTGCTGTCGCTGTTGGTTTATTATTTTGATTATCAATATTAGATTTGTGCAAATAGTTTTTATACCGTTTTTTCCCCTTCTTTTTGCCATTTGAATAATTTATGAAATGAAATAAACGCATTAAGCTCTACACGTGCATTTTTGGTTTTAGGCATTTTCATTTGAGTTGACATCTCAGCTGTCAAACGTTATAAAAATAAATTTAAATAACCAACTGTATTTTTAATGAACTTTTTCATCATCATCATCGCAAATGTGTGTGTTTTCATTAAAGTTTTGTTTTATATTTTATTTATATTTAATAGCCATTTGAATCCGCATGTCTTGGGCCAGCGGAAATTAAATGAAATGGAAATGAGCAATTCTGTTTACAATTTAAATCGTTTTTTTTTTTCTTGGTTTTTTTTACTGAATTTCCGTTGGTGACTTTAGCAGCAGAAATAAATAAACAAATGTAAATGAAATGTTCACCCAGAATGGTTTTATGTTGGGCGATCAAAACACACGAATAAAACCTGACAAATGATGAGCAGCTTAAGCCCCAAGACGCTGTCATAAGTTCTTGGAAAACCTTTGTAGCCCATCATTAGCTCAACTCATCTGGTTGCTCTGAGCCAAGATTCTATCCACCATTCACCTCTCATTATCCGTATCCGTATGTATCGAAACAAGACACAACAAAAGGAAACGCCCTCACACGAAGCACAATTTGTTAAATACCCACCAGCTAAATGATTTTAAACATATTAATCACCCTGTATACAGAGATATATGCGCAGATATCTGTGTAGATATCTGTGTAGATAGCCAGCAGCTGGTATTGAAAAACATGACCATATTGGCGGTCTTTTGTAATTAATAATGCGCATCTACATCCACACTTGGCGCAACTGGAAATATTTTCTAACTATATTTGTAACGCCGATAAAAGCCAAATTAAATAATCCGCAACCGACAATGTGATCGGCACTGGGCAATGGCAGAGAGAAAGAGAAAGGGAGACAGTCAAACAGTCAAATTGAATTTGTTTAAACACATTTCTCAATTATAATTTATATTAAATTCTCATGCCCTGTGATTTGCAGAACCCCTAGGGGTATGACAAGTCTGCACAAATATATGTAGCATAATCCAGGCAAAGGTTGGTCATTTCAGCACATCAATTCTACAGTTGAAGCGACTGGGAGACCTTAGAAGGTAAATAGATAATCTCAGCTCTACCGCAGGCTATAGTCCTCCACTTTACATCTGTTCTATGCATGGTAATGAGCTGAAATGCCAATCCCTGCCCCACAGCGGTATTTCTATAGTCGTTCACAGTCTTTGCTAAGCCAAATCATTCACATTTTTACTATTTTTCATTAATAAACAGGTTAGATAAAATCATTTCAAAGTATTAGACCACCAAATGACCTATAAAAATCGGCTTTTTCTCAACCTTTTATATTTAATTACTAGAAACTTTCTTTGCGCCCCTTAACAGATAAACCTAATGGATCTACTAGATTATATAGCTGCCTACAGGCTCCAATAATAATCGGATTACTTGGAAAATCTATTATTTTTTATCAATCAAACACTGTAGAGAGTTGACCGAATGGTTAGAGAAATAAATTTAGAAATTATAAATATTAAAATCCGCAAGCTTTGCCAGCTCTTTAAACCTTCTTTCTTCTGTAAAGAATATAACAATTATAGAATTAAAAATGACAAGAAAACAACAACAAAATATGAATAAATAATATAGCAAAGCTCGCTCGATTCAACAAATAACAAATTCAACGCCTACGCACAACCAAAGTCAGGTTGTCAAGTACGATTTTATAAATAACTTGATGCCTTAGCTGAGACTGAGGCTGAGCTGAGCTTGTCGTCGCATAGGCAAATGTATGAATGGAATGAACGAATGAATGAATAGATGGATGGATGGAGGGATGGCTAGATGGATGGAGGTATATGTATTTCCCCAAAGATACATACAACAAATGACTTTTAACTTAAATCAAACAAAATGCCAACAAAATGTAGTTCCGACTGGCAAACACAGCCAAGTTTGTCAAGTCAACAGCAAGGCAATTGGAGCTAAAAGCTGACGCTGCTGCCTGCTGCTGCTGCTGCCGCTGAGACTGATGACGCCAACGAGCAACAGTGAACACTTCAAGCCGCATTGTCTCATTTCTCAGCTGTTCTCGGCTGTATTGCGGCCTTTTTGGAGACCCATTTGCGATTCGCCTGGCGGCCAACTTGGCTTTATAAATAGCCCAAGTCCGTCTAGAAGGCGCTTCAGTTCAAATCGAGAGCTTCAACTGGCCTTTCGTTCTCATTACACAAAATCATTTTATAAATTAATAATTTTTTTTTTATAGTTTAAACTTGAAAGAGTTTTTTTCTGTGTTTTGTTTGAACATCTTCAAACGTATCAATTTGTGTTGAAAATGGTGAGACAACCCTGCCGCTAAGAATTGCTAAGAAAACTGTTCACACACGTCTGTACACTGCAATAAATGAAATTGTTTTCAAAATAAGAATTATTACACACAAAGACAAGTCATAAAGAATGCATTAAACTGTGCTACGTGAGCTGAATATTCCACCAACAACGCAACAACGCAAACCAACAACCAACAGCCAGGCAATAACAATCAGCAACAGCAACAGCAACAACAGCAGCAACGATAACAGCAGCAACGACAACAGCAAAACAGTCATCGAAAATAAATAGTTTAAATGTCGGAAAGGCCCCATCAGTTTTATGGACTATTGAGGTTTCGGTTTTGGTTTAATGTTTGCTTCCGGCACTTGGGCTCTTGGGCACTTGAGCACTTGAGCATTATCAGCAGCAGAACAAGACGGTGAATCAGAGAGTCCACGACTTGCCTTTTAACTGCTCACTATAAACGATTTACGATCCGATTTAGACAACAATCCAGTAAACGTGTACAAGTTTCGACCAAAAAACCATATAAAACCAGCAGCGTTCAGGTGATAAGAATACAAAGGGAGCTGAGGGAGCAGCTGTTTGGAGGGAGGGAAACGTACAGCAAACAGTTTAGCCAAATGGTATGAGAATTGTGCCCTTGATGGTTATCAATTTATAAGGAAATTTGGAATTAGTTTCATCTAAAATTATTTAAAACAATTTGAATAGACAGTTTACACCACAGTCATCATCTTCTGTAGGACAATCTCATGCCTTAAAGCGTAGAAAGGGCCAAATGCCTAGTGGCAGGATTGAAGATCAAGGAATATAAAATTTAAAAAAAATATTTTCCAACAGCCAGCTGCCTGCTAAAATCAATAAGCCCAGTTTCAACAGCAATTCCTTGGCAATTATTAGTAAAAAACAATCTGATTAGATCATAATCAACTAATTGATGTTTAAATCACTCAACACCTCCGTGTTACTTTCACTTTTCGACAGCCACAAACACTGTGATTCACGCCAAACACAATAAACAGAAAAATTAAATTTAAATATGAATAAATTGGGAAGCCAAGTGGCTGGCGATTGTTCCACTGATCTATAACTAAATTAAGTCAGCGGACATTTGCATAAACCAATTGATGCTGTTGGCTGATTCATGCGGCCTTAAAGCTGAATTCGTATTTCCAAAGAAGCGGCAACAAGTTTTCTGCTTTAAATGTGTCAACCCACAATGCCAATGATCATTATGGCAATTCACACAGGTACTCAGCAGTAGCAGCAGCAGCATCAGCAGCAGCGTCATCATCATTTTAATCATCTTCATTGTCGCATTGCCTGACAATGACATTTCTATAGGCCAAAGAGCACACACAAACGGACAGACAGACACACACGGACAATGATGCCATAACCATATTCCATAACCATATCCATTGCCGCCATATCGATGTCGATATCGATATCAATCCAGAGACAACCAAGTTTGGTGTTAGCCAGTCAGGAAAACAGGAGACAGAAAAATAAAACAGATAAAATAATAATAAAAAAAAAAAAAAGGAAAAAAATTAATTAAGCAGCCAAAACTAATGTTTGTTGGCATCGACCACCGCGACCTGACCGACCAACCGACCAACCGACTGACCGACCCACCGTTATGAGCTGAATGACGTTCGCCTTCGACAATCGATGGATGGATGAATGGTTATTTGCTGTTCGTTGTTTTGTGGTTTTTTTTGTTTTTTTTTTTTTTTGTTTTTGCTGTTGGTTGTTTGTTCTAACTAATGTCATGTCATGACGCCATAACTGTGCATGTGATGGCATAAATAAGCGTCAATTGAGACAGATTGTTGCCCCCCCTTGCTGGCCAGCAAATGAAGTGACAAAAATATTCATAAATTTTCTGGCTTTTTTTGTTGTATCAGTTAGTTGACTGGCTTTTTCCCTTTAACTTGTCGGCAGCTTAAGGTTTTTTTATTAATCAGCATTGGGTACGTGAGGTTCTCAAAGTAACCAGTCACGACGTGACACGACACTTGCTCAACCCCAGAGGTGTCACTTAGTCAATTAGTTAAACACATCGTTCACCTGTCACCCCACTATGATCTACCCCATTAGGGCTCACTGCACTACATGCCTACGAGCAATAAACTAACAAATTGACCGTTTGGAAATGACTTTTACGCAACCTTTAACCAATGTCCTGTTATTTGTATCGATTTACAGCAGCAACGGCAGCAGCATTTGGTCGGCATCACGTTGATGCTATTGGCAGTCTGTGTTCTGCCCCAGCTGGTCATAGGTAAAAAAATAGAGAAACGTTGTCTCAACTGCTCATACCGTACGTACCCGTATTATACATATAACGATGGCCGTTCCTACCAGCGCGTTATCTATAGCGATCCAGTCTACACACGTGGTATTTACAATCCAACAACCAATATCTATCCATCTATCTATCTGTACTAGCTGTAGCTACTCTATGTTTACCGTAAACACCGCTAACAGATGCAGCACTGAATGAAAAAATCAATGTAGAAGCGCACAGCTTGCCACCCCCTGTAAATACCACCGCCCCACTTACTATGTTGCCTAGAAATGTTTTGTTAACCCCCTATCGCCACCCAAACACACCATCCCAATCCTGTCAGATCACATGCATTTCGCACACGCACAACACACCACAGTCCACACAACACACCACACACCACACACCATACACCACACACCATACACCGCACACCAGACCATACACAACTGTACATAGATGAGCCATCCATACGCGTAGCCCGACACCTGTGCACTTAAACACCTTTTATGCAATGAAACACCCTGTTCTGTAATTTCCCGTTAGCTGCCCAGACGTATGGCTGCAGTGGCAGCCCGTGCGGCGTGAACGCAGTTTGCCAGGAGGCAGCCGGCGGCCGTCCGGTCTGCTCCTGTCCGCCCGGATACAGCGGTAATCCGCTTACGCATTGCAATCGCGGCGAGTGTCTGGACAACGTTGATTGCCGCGGCGACCTCCAATGCAAGGACAATCGCTGTGTTAATCCCTGTGTGGGCGCCTGCGGCATTGGTTCCAACTGTGATGTAAGCTTCGTTAGCCATCTCCATGCAATGAACTTCTAATTCGTTTCATCGTTTCAAATGTTTCCTTTCCTTTTGGTCTTTCATAGGCCAGAAATCATGTGGCCGTGTGCAGTTGCCCGGCGGGCTACAACGGTGATCCCTACCATGCCTGCCACCTCAACGATCCAGGTGAGAACATCACATTGATTCCACAGTGTTTAGCTAACGTTTTGCATACAAATTTAGTTGTTTTATATGTAATAAGGCTTAAGGGGGTTAATTACCGTAGGGTATCCCTTAACACTCCATCTGCATCGCTGCTGCTGCTGGCGACAGAAGGTCTGATGAGATGATTTATTTAAAGGTCGTTTCCTCCAGAGCTTTAGGATTCCGTTCAGATATTTTTTATAAAATTTATTGAACGCAACGCTGCTGTTGTTGTTGTTGTTATGCAGGCAATAAACTGGTCTTGACCAAAATAAGCCAGAAAACTTGGCTTGGCCAACAGCAACATGTTTCACATGGTTGCTTGTAGGTTGACATGCATAAGCAACAACACCAATGAGACGCCCAAATACACGAACAAAGTGCTGCGCACTTGGTCTTTGTAATTTTATGGTAATTAACTGGTATTTTGTTTCGCAATTGTCAAGATCAAGGACAGACCGACCAATGTAGGCGAAGGCAAAGCCAATGGGGAACAAACAACAGAAGCGTTGACTTGTGAACGTTTATAGAATAAAACGATTTGTTTATTACATATTAGCGGATGTGTTTGGTGTTTATAAAGTCCGGTTCCCATAAGAATGATAAAATGCGGAGGCGGCTGATCGATCATACAGGAAGGTTGCTATTCGATGACGCAGTGGGTAGATGGATTTACATAGCCTCTTAAATCTCCCTTCCATCAATGTCTGTTGTCCGCATCCTTCAAGACCAATTCGATACGATGCTGAATGGGCTTACAAGGTCCTTGAACCACTGCTGTTTGAGCTGCTCTGGTTAACTGATTTATGTACAATTGGGGAAAAAAGACAGCGACAAGGACACATGACTGAGATCCGATCCGTTTGCGATTCCCTTGTTACACAACACAGCAGACAGCAGGCAGCCAGCAACCAGCAGTGCAGCTTGGTCCTTGAGGGTCCAGCTAATTGGGGTCAGCACTTGAAATGGCCCTGAATGACTGGAAACTGCTGGTTACCAGCTGATGTCTGGATGGCTTCGGCTCCGATTCGAAACCCAAGAGACTCCCAGCTACATGCGGCAAAGCGGATCAACTCGAGTTCAAATAGTCGAAGCTCATTTATGCGCATAATTTTTACTTATTGTTTTGTATAATTTGTTTTTATTTTTCCTGCTGATAATGATGATGATGATGTCGACGATTATTATAGAGCAGCCTGGTGAGGAGAGTTTCCTCGCTTTTGGCTTTTGTTTTTATGGCAATCGCGCTGGGCCAAGAGCAAAGCGAGCGAGTCAAGTGGCTGGCGGTCAAGTGAAATGTTTTGTTTGTACTTTCTTGTATTTTATTTATTTATAGATTTTTGTTAGATTTCGATTGTGGAGAACAAAGCAGGCAATTATTAATGTACCACCATGTAGGCCGTGTCCGCCATTTGCCAATGACGCTCATATATTTTAGAGACCATTGTTTCATCCATTGTTTGGGCTTTGGATTTGCATCTAGAACAAAAACCCCGCACACGCACACAGCTAAGCAATCTATACGAGTGCATAAGCGCGCACACACACGCGTGCACGCTTGCACACGTACAAACGTTCACATGCAAGCACTTAGGCTTATGGAAATTCAACTGCAGGCCTTGCTAATTTATATTTCTGCACACATTTCCATACCAACTGTTGTGTGTTTACATTTGCGTAATAAGCCAGGAATAGAGAGCTATAGAGAGCCAAAGCAAATATTAATTAGAAATACATTTCATTTAAAGTCTCCTAATTAGGACTTGGGTAATTGGGCCAAGCGAAAGGCGAACGCAGCACGGAAATTCTTAATTTAAAACGCTTTGACATACGTTTCAGAGGAACAATGCCATCCCAGTCCCTGCGGCGTGAATACCAAATGCGAGATCATCAACAGTGTGCCAACCTGTTCCTGTCTGCACGGTTATCTGGGTAATCCGTTGAGTGGCTGTCGCCATGAGTGCGACCACGATGGGGACTGCAGCAGCCGGGACATGTGCAGCAATTTTAAATGCGTCCCATCGTGCGGTCAGTGCGGTGTCGGCGCCAGTTGCCAAACGGTATCCAATCATCGTGCCATCTGTGAATGCCCCAAGGGTTATATCGGCAGTCCCTACACTGAATGCCGTCCGGAATGCTATGGCGATTCGGATTGTCCGGCTGGCAGGCCAGCCTGCTTCTATGGCATCTGCAAGAACACGTGTGACGGCGCCTGCGGCATCGGTGCCGACTGTAATCTGCGCGGCCTGACGCCCGTATGCAGTTGCCCGCGTGACATGACAGGCGATCCCTTTGTGCGCTGCCGTCCCTTCACCAAGGCGGACCTCTGTGAGCCCAATCCGTGCGGCACCAATGCCATCTGTGTACCCGGCCATGACAACACTGGCCGCGAGCGTCCAGTCTGCAACTGTCTGCCTGGTCACACTGGCAATCCCCTCTCCCACTGCTCACGGGTAAGTTAACTGGCCAGAAGCTCTCACAGCTGTCACAACCAACTAACTTCACACGGGCCTTCCAGGGCGAGTGTCTGAGCAACAACGAGTGCCCAGATCACAGGGCCTGCATCAACTACCAATGCATTGATCCCTGCATTGGCAAATGCGCCACCGGAGCCAGCTGCGAGCCCAAGGCCCATCTGGCTGTCTGCCGTTGCCCGGCTGGCCAGTCGGGTGATGCCCTAGTCTCGTGCCGTCAGACACGCAACTTCCCCGTGGCCAAGTACCACTGATGCGGTCTGCTGTCAAGTGGATAAAGAAGCCGCACTGCCTGCCAACAGTCGAAGCAACGAGAAATCTATTGATTTTCTCTGTCAATTTCATTTAACGCCCTTCAACCTCTTAATCTGCTTTCTGTTTTATTTTTTTCCCCTTAATTTATCAATTTTTTTTATTTTAAATCTGTAAAAGAAAATAAATACGAAAAAATTAAACACAATCAATGAAAAGAAGTGTTTGCGACCAGGAGACCAGCAGGGAGTAACTCACAAGCCATTCACTTGCGCACAAGCCGTGTAGATCTGCACTGAGTGGACTGTTCCTCAGGGGATCGACTGTCTTTCATATGTTTATAGTTGCATAGCTCCAATCATTCATTCTTTATTCTGCTCAAATATGGTATGTGTATGTATATAATGTTTTCTTTCTTTTTTTTGGTATTTTTTGTTGTTTTTTTTTGTTGTTTTTGCTTTGTTGTATATTAGTTAGTTTTTGATTTAACTATGGATTCGACCGCACTTTCTAAAAGTCTGAAAACTAAGTCATTACAATATATTTGGTGTTGAAACACAATAAATATGTATACGGGATTGGCTCTATACGTCAGCAGTTAGCAGTCAGCAATCAATCAATCAATATAAATCTAAATATGTCTGCCTCCCTATAGACATAGACATAGACAGACGCATCATATACAATATTAAATGTCGCTTCATGTGATCTAAATAGCTATGCGATATACTCGTACATGAGTTCAATAGGCTTTGTGGAAAACAATTTGCAACGTAATTTACAAAAACACACAACACAAATATAAAGGACGAGATAGAATCGTTCGTTTTTAAACATTTCAATTATTCATAGTAAAAAAATATTTATAAAAATTGCTTAACCAAATGTTGCCCAGAAAAGCATTTATAGAAATGTATCGTTATCGTTTCAACTACGTGAGAATTGCTATGATTAAATAGGAAAAAAAAATATTTAATAATTCGTTTGGCCAAATATATATCCAAAGGACTGAAAATAATTTGTTTAATACTTGAAAAATGTTATCATGGTGGGAGGATTGTTCAATAAGTCTTTCCAGGCAAAACGAAGGCTGCCCTACTAGCTCTTATAGTCTGCTAAGCTGCTCATCCAACTGTACCTGGGCTAACAGGAGTTGATCTAATAAATTTATAAAGTAAGCTAAACGAATTCGCAGATCTTATCTATAATATCATGTTGACTTTCGGGAAATAACAAGAAAATAAACAGTAAAAAAGCTTAATTAACTCTGGTAAAGTTTAATTTTAATGTCATGACAACTGCTTAGTCAAAATCCTGGTTGGTATTTCTATACTAAAGTCTTGCTAATCACTTGATATGATATAATAGAAGAGTCATGGTTTTGGGGTGCCTGGCGGCAGACTAAAGTTCCTGTAATCTAGCTTGGGCTGCAGCTCATGCCATATGCATGCTAATGATGGAATTTACGCAACACTCCCCGGACATAGTTTATACGAATTAAGCATCAGGAAATTGATCGTCTTAGCCTAATGTAGAACGGTGAAAAGTTTTCTAGCCTGCCAAGGGGGTCACACATATTTATTGTCTACTGTTGGCGTCTCCTCAACAGTTATCATCATTTCCCTAAGCTGATATCTTTATAGGGGGTTTTGCCTTGCAAACACAAAAGTCTTTTATTTTTGCAGAAAACTCAGTTCTTTCTACCCTTGGCCGAGGCTTGGATATGATACCCAAAACCGTTAGCTAACGATGAATATCAATTGTTCTTATGAAATACAAAATCTTATTTCTAATATTCAAGTATCAATTTCCTTCAACTTTTTTAGACTTATTAAACGATTCCCTTGAAATTTATGTTGACAAAAGGTGAATGAACAAAAAATTAAATAATAATGTTGTGTAAAAAGCTAAATATTTGACAATTAATTATCGATAAGCCGGCAAGTTTTCCCCACAGACACTTGAGATATTTTTATATAGAAAATTCATTCTTCTAAGAGAGAAAAGCTCTGCTGTCCTGTTCTGTCTGTGCGTGGGTTTGTTAACATTCTCTTTAAAACAGCAGAGAGGAAAAGGAAGTCTGGAAACCTAAAATGATCAACAGGAATACATACAGGCAGTGAGAGCTACTGCTGTATGCATTACAACTGTCTCTCTGGCTATCATTGCTGTTTCTTGGTAGATGAAAGAAATTCTTAAAATATTTTATATGGAAGCATGAAATAAATATCAGACTGTTGGACCAGCTAGCTGATGTTATACAGAACCCGCTCAGAGCTAAATCTACGAGGGAAAAATCTTGTCAAATCAATCTCTTGACTGAGAACAGCCAGCCAGAAGAAAAACTTTCCGGTCTATTGATAACCAATGATCCATCGAGAGTCTGTAGTTTATAGTTTATAGTTTTTCCCTTGGATCGCATTCGAAATCCTTGCGAGTTATTGTAAATACAGTTTTAGTTTCTTGTTTTTTTTGTTTTTTTTTTTGTTTTTTCTGATTTTTCAAATATAAATATATATATATGTGTGTATATATTCTTGTTGTTGTGGATGTTGATGTGGTTGTTGTTGTATATAAATATGCAATTCGTTATCGTAAATCATCGTATATCGTATATGTGTAGATATAATTATATATATATGTATAGAGATAAACTGCTAAATACATTTAATTGCGCTTTACAATTTTCTTGTTTTTTGCGGCTGGCGTTACTGCTTAAATCGAAAATAAGAAGAAGGAAAATAAAACACAAGGAAACCAGGAAATGTAACTCAAAAAATCATCTTGAATGTGCATCTCTCTCTCTCTCGCTCTCTCTCTGTCTGTCTCTTTCTCTGTGGGGGTGTGTGTGTGTGGTGGTGTTGTGTGTATAAATGTGCCTTGCCAACTGTTATTCCTCTTAATGCATACAGGGATGGGGGGTGGTGGTGGGAACAAACAAAAAAAAAAAAAAAACATTTTTAAAACATGTACTACGCGCTTCCTCTAGAGTGACTCGTCCTGTCCAGATTCGTGGTGTTCCTTATCCTGCTACGGCATCCACTCTTATGGCGCCGCTTTCATCTACAACACTTTTTACCATTGCTGCCTTTATTTTTGTGATTCTTCAAGTTGATGGTGTCCTTCTGCTGCTCGTTGGAGGCGGTGCGCAGCTTGTGCGTCAACACCTGCCGCGTTATGGACATGAACATATCCTCCACGTTGATGTTGTCTTTGGCGGATGTCTCGTACAGTTCAATGTCCATTTGTCGCGCAAACCGTTGCGCGTCCTCGGTGATGACCACCTTCCGGTCCGGATCATCGTTCTTGTTGCCCACTAAATAACACAACGACAATGTGAGGATGGATTAGAAAGCTCAACGTTGATATTTAAGCAGCAGCCAGCTTACCTAATACTTTGTTGACCACATCGCAGTTGTTTCTGATCTCCTCCAGCCAGCGGCGGACATTTGCAAAGGAATCGCCGTTCGTTACATCGTAGACGATGATCACACCATGCGTGCCCCGATAGTACGTGCTTGTGATGGTACGGAAACGCTCCTGTCCGGCCGTATCCCAGATCTGCAGTTTAACGCGCGCCCCGTCCACCATGACGGTGCGAATTTTAAAGTCAACGCCAATGGTGGTTATGTAGCTGCCCGAGAATGTGTCATCTGAGAAGCGTATGAGTAGCGACGATTTCCCGACACCTGTTATACACAAACGATACAGAAAGAGATGGCAATACACATTCCATGAGTTCACTTGAAGCACCACAATAAATGATGAATGATGGATCGTTCGATGGACATGCACATGCATTGATATATGAATGGTTAGATCTAAAGGGTACTTGGGTCGTTTGACATTAAAGATGTTCTCCAAGACTCTGAAGCACTGTGCCTGTGTGCGTTACTCACGCAAGCAAGCTCAATGGGATGACTCATTGCAGATCTCTGCTAAAAATAAGCCCACAACAGTAATCAATGTTCAATAATAACAGCTTGGGATTCGCGGGTTGCCTGCTTCATGTTAAGATCAAGAACCCAAGAGCTAAAGGGTGGAAATTCCCCAGAAAACCCTGTGAAGGACTGAGCGGAAGGAGCGTTAATGCAATGTCTATGATATGGAATAGATGGATCCTTCTGATCAGCATTTAGGATCAACGCAATGACTCAGCTCTGCGCCTTTAATTTCTGTTTGGATTGTGGTTGCTGCTAAACAACAACATTCCAGGGAAATAAATAAATCAAATTGTTTGAGTGGGTATCGTCGTTCTGCTGTTAACTTCATTACACACTGGTCGATCGGTCGGTCAGTCCAACGGCAGCTCTCGTTTCGTCTGAGCACAAATGTTCCAGTTGCAGCCCATTCAGGCCCCAAATATTTTGTCTTTGTTTATTTATATTGAACAACAATATAGAAGGTTCGAAGCCAGGCAGGCGCTAATGCCGGACCGAGACTCGCACCGAGGCGACGGGAAACCCAAATCCATCGTCAACTGACTGCCGTCGCTCTAATTACACAGCGATTGCATACAATTGCACAGCTGTTGCCGCCGAGCTGCCTCGAAAGCAACAGCCAAGCCATGTGAGCTATTAATGGAAATCTAGAAGACAACAAAATTCTAGGCAAGCAAGCAATAAAAATCGTAGAGTTTATTACAGTTTTTTTTAGGTTGCAGGGTTGCAGCCGGATTTAGAAAATTAACAAACAAAAATTCTCTTTCTGCTTGGCTGGGCAATGCAATG